>SNQJ01S0118068.1:0-15763 GCA_010110895.2 Picea sitchensis
TGTTTCTCTTCTCTTTTTATAGCAAAAAGTGACTCCCCCTGAAAGTATACCTTTTCTGAATAATGATTCTCTAACTTCATGCGCTTGATTCTTTCTATTTCTCTGCCTTTGACATCATGGGAAAAAGGAAACTACCCCTGTCGGCATGTCTCCCCCTATCTGCATGATTCTAATCTTTCTTTCCTAATTTCTTTCTTTGACAATTTCTCTTCTCTTTACTTGTATGCAAGATGTAATGTAGATCAATGTAGGGTTACCTATATATGTTTCCTTTCCTCTCTTCCAGTTTTTCTTATTGTCCATTGGTGCTTCCTATTGTAATTATCTGACATATATAAAAATAATTTATTACTTGATTTGTTCAATTACTTGTCATGTTCTCTTGACCATACCATTCAATAATTTCCTTATGATGATATGACTTCCGGTGATGATTCCAATTGTCAATCAAATGTTATGCATCTTCTTTGACCCATGTCTTCTATACATTCTAATCATCTCACTTTTCCATTGATTCCAATGATTCCAAATATAATCTATCATATATCTGTCTAGACCTGCCAATGATCTCATAAATCCATCTCTGTCCATAGCTTTGCTACTCAATTGTTTACAATCCTGACCCATCTGTCACTGTACTATTATGAAGGCTTCATTGTTGTAACTGATCATCACATATTCCTTTTTCTCGGAATGAATAAAATATTTTCACTGATCTGTAATACCTCCTTGAACCTGTAATGAATATGTCCCTGCCTGGGTAGTGTGTCAATAATATTCCTCTAATATCTGTATGAGAACACTACTTCTCAATCGATCAATCTGTCATTGTGTACTTCTGCTATATGATTGCTCAGAATTTGTCTCTGCAAACACTTCAAAATTCTCTAAGGATGGTTCTCTAATATGTAGTATCTACTACATAGACCCCCCCTGTTCAATATTCTTATTTATTGGGAGTATCCAAGCCAGATGGCTTAGAAAAATGGAGGAATCCACCCTAATGCAGAGTAATCTTCCTCTTCGTCTGTAGATTCATCATCTCTATGAAATCTAAATTCTTCCTTTCTTCCTATGGATTAATTATGGTATTGCACTACAATTACTTAGATTACAATCTCTTGGGTTTGTCCTTTATTTACCCTCTCTTCTTTTCTTTCTCGTACTAGTGTAAATCCTACAATATTTGGGACCTGTTCTTTATTCACATGTTCTTCTTGTTTTTCATTTCTTCTCCAAACCTTCCTGTATCCGACATCTTCCTTTTTTCCTATATATTTTTCTTGATCTCATACTATTTCCAATACTGAGAGTATGACTTATGGGTGTCCTTCATTCATCTTCCCTTCTTTTACTTGTTCTTGTTTTCTTTTCCAAACTTTTTTATATCTGATATCAATGTTATTTTTCATAGAAGCATCCATCATCCTTCTACAATCATGAGCTATGTGACCATAACTGTGGCATTTGTAACATTCAATGTTATAAACATTTATTGCATGAACACTTATTCCATAATCCCTATGTTATCGGAAAAATCGGTAAGTGCAAACACAAACAGATCTCCCTAGTTTCATCTTGAAACTAGAACAAAACAAGACAAAATATAAAACTTTCCCTAATTTTTAATTATCAAGCATACTAACTAACAAGAGATAAATGACATACCTTTTAAATGTCATTTGTCCTCGCTAGTGTCATCCTCACTCCATTCCAATAATTATGGGATGTTGAACCTGTAAAAATACACAAGCCAACGAAGTGAAAGCAACAACGTATACTCAACAAAACCTATGTATGTGATCAATGAATCATACATAAAATAAGACCAATTTTATGGGAAAGAAATATATCACTCTATTAAAGAATGTGGAAGAAAGATACAACTATATGCCTTGATGTTGTCAGGTTCCTTCCAACAGTTCCTTGCTTCCCACACACTTCTTCTCCACAGATTCTGAGATCAACAATCTATATTGACAAAGCAAAGCTCAAAGCCAACATACAAGCTCCAAAAACTCCAAGCTATAAAACTCAATAACTTTCCAACCCAACACTAGCCAACTAGATTTTCCCATGAGAACTCTTCTCCTTTTATAAGCTAAAAAGGATAGGGTGAGGAGGTTAGGATGATCCCATGAGACTAGGGACGTGACTCAGATCCAAACCGATTGGAGGCCACCTCATCCTTGAAGCTTCTATTCTAGAACTTTTGAGAAATTCCTCTTTTTCCTTCGTACAAAAATTGTCACACCCTTAACACTAAGAAAGGTGCGACGATGTCACAGGCCACTATGGTGCAACCTGTGACGATCCTAGATCGTCGCACTCTTAACACTGAGCAAGGTGCAATGATCCCTTTTTATAAGGTTTTTACAAAGGAAAAGATAATTTGTATCTTTCTAGAAAAAATCATCTTCATCCTTCTTCAAGGATTAAGGCCATTGATCCTTTTAAAGACAAAGGATAGGTTTACATCATTAACGGTCATAGGGGTGACGAAAATAATGTGTAACACCCTACAATCTCCATCTTTATGTACAAAGTTAGTATAATTTAAACAATGACCATAAAAGAAATTTATCATGGATGATTTTAGGGGCTAAATTTCGCTCATGGGCTAATTTTCCATGGTTTTTCCAAAAACGAGATTCACTATTTTAAAAATGATTTGCCCAAATTCTATAGGATAAAATTATTTTACCTTAAAAATCGCCAAAATTTTATAAAAACTATATAAAATCTTTATAAATTTGAATATTTTTACAAAAATTTTGCCAAACATTTATAGTTGGCACATGAAGGATTAGTAAGATTCGCCAAGGTTTCTACATTTTAAAACAAATTTTCATCCTTAAAATCATCTCTGATTTACATACCTGGGAGTGGATGATTTTCTTTGTGGTGTAGTTCTTCTGAATTTCTTCCTTGACTGACCATGATATTCTCTTTTGCTTATCCCCTCATCATGATTGAATCTTCCTTGATTCTTGAATGTGGAAGGTATTTTTGAAGATGTATATTTATTATACTCATTCTGCTTTGATTCTTGCTGACGATGATTCCTTCTTTTGAGTACTTTTGCATAACTCTTTCTCTTTTCTTCATTCTTCCTTTCTGGCAACCTGGAGTGCTTTTCTTCATATTTATTTACTAATGATGTGGAAGTTTCTCTCTCTTCAACGTTCTTGATGATCTTGAGGATTTTAAATCTTAATGTGACAACTTCTTCTTCAAGCTTCTCAACTTCTTCTTCTTTCTTCATCATCTGAATCTTCATGTCTTCTTCTATTCTCTTTGCTTCTTCAAGTTGGATCTTCAAAGTGAGGATTTCCTTTTCATGTATTCTTTCTTCTTGACTAAATTCTACTTCAAGTTTGTTAAAGTCTTCTGATCTTTTCTTGAGATGCTCTATCAAATATTTCTTTCTCTACTCTGCTTTCTTTCTTTGTGCTCCTATTTTGGCTTCCAAACATTGCTTTTCTTCCATCTGACTTTTGTAAGTTTGTTCAATCCTTCAGAATTATTCTAGCTGAGATTTTAGATTCATGATGACATGTTGGGATTCTTTGTAACTTTCTTGAGAATTAGTCTTGACTAATTGTTCCTCAAGAGACTTGTTTTTCTTCCTTTCTTTCGTTAATTCGTCTAAAGAATTGATTAATTCTGCTTCAAGATCTACTATGCCTTCTTCACATTGTTCTTCTTCTAAATCTGTCTGACATGATGATCATCTTTCTTCTTGTTCTGTTCTTTCATATTCTATAGAATTCTATAGATTTTTTATGGGAGACTCCTCAAAGTAGAGATTATGTAGCTTATCCCAAAGTTCCTTAGCTGATGAACATTTTCCAAATTTCTCTCTTACCGGATCAGGTAATCCTTCCTAGATGAAATCCATTTCTATTTTGTTATTTCTTTTCAATTCCTTCTTGGCTGCAGTCTTTGGTTTTTTTGAAACAATGTATCTTGTAACAACTGAGTACCAAATATCATGTCCCTGTGCTCCTATAAATGCTTTCTTGATGATTTTCCACATCATCTAGTTAATACCATTCTAAACATCAAACTGTGGTACACTAATTTCAACATACTCCATGATATTCCTTCCCATGGTTAAAATATTTTCTTGAAGGACCTCACTCTGATTCCAATTGTTGGAATACTGAGAGGNGGGGGGGGTGAATCAATATGAGAACTTTTACCACTTTTAACCAAAATGCATAAACTTCAACTTAACATAAGAAATATGTGATCAATGTATCATCAATACATCATGATCATATAAACATAAGCAACATCACATCACATAAAATGCGTAGTACACCTAAATTTATGTGGAAACCTAAATGGGAGGAAACCACATAATGATTTTCTTATATATCAAAGAATACATTTAATGGAAGCACCGACTTCCCAATTCTCTAGCTGCAACTGGAAGGAGGATACAACACCCTATTTATAGGCTCCAACTTGAAGAAAGATACAACTCCTTGAATTCTATGGCTCCAACCAGAAGGAGGCTACAACCCCCTAATTCTTAGACTCCAAATCCTTGTGTTCTCCGACACCAACCTGAAGGAGGCTATGACCCCCTTTCCTTGCCCCATCCTGCGACCCTGGAATATAAGTGTAGACCAAACTGTCAATACTGCCACTGTCACTATTACTTCCACTGTCACTGTCACTACCTCTGTCACTGTCACCGCCTCTATCACATCAACTTGTAACTTGTCAACATGTCACAGTATCCAACCTGTCAATGTGTCCAACCAGATCCTCTCATATAGATCATATACCAAGGACACCTCTCAACTAGATGTCCAACATCACTAACACATGCCTCTACCAAGGATGTACAAATATCACCAACATACCATCACAAGATATGTGTCTCAACCATGTACCAAAGCATGTACCAAACCATCAACCACAACCTATACCACAACAAGTGCATCAACTATGCATCAACACCTGTACCATGTACCTCAAATATCAACCATGTACATCAACACCATACCAAGTATCATACCATGTACCAAAAATGTATCTCAACAATATACCATATCATTTAATCATGCTATACACCATATACCATAAGATATATCAAGAAAGTACCATCAATGGTGTTCCTCAACCAAGTACCAAGATCACCAAGACATTCACCTCATACATATAACAATGCTTCAAAAGATACCAAAGGCATGACCATTAACATGTAACCAAGATGTACCTCAAATCACGTGCCTCAAGCATGTGTCAACATCCATAAACTATGTACCAAGAGATACCATCAAACATGTGCCATATAACTCATATACCATAAAAAAAACCATATGCCAAGTATCCAAGATGTGACTCCAACAATGTATCATACCATCACCAAGGTGTACCATACACAATCACTATCATGACATGCCTCAAGCATGTACCATAAAAACATAAGCATAAGCCTCAAAACTTAACACATAATCATACCTATGATCATGTAGACACCTTGCTGTATCAGATAAAAAATGAGTAAACCAACCTAGGCATCAACAATGTGGTACAAGCATAACTTATCAACCTTTCACAATCCCTTTCATAGATCCTCAAATTTATCCTCTACTGTCCACGGATATCCGTGCTTTCCTCCACTACAACCTGTGTACATCCACTCCCTTCTAACATGTAACCCGTAGATTTATTTGATTCTCTATTCGTCCACATTTTCCTTCACTGAACCTTGCATATGTCTGTGATTCTCTAAGTCTGCAACTGACAAATGTCTATGATATTCCTTCACTGCAACTCGTGGATGTCCATGCTCTTCCTTCACTACAACTCATAGATAACCTCATGAAAACCCTAGAACAGTAAGCTCAACATCGTCCCTTCGACTCCTGCACTTTCTCTCTTCACTATACTTCACTGCCTCAGAATCACTACTTCATATCTATCAATAGTACCTTCCCATAACACTTTAAAACATAGATATTCAATGCTCTCAATAGGTGTAAATGATAGTCTCTTGAAGTCTTATTTATACTTTCCAAGTGACTTCCTTTAGGGGTTAGCTTGTAATTGTTTTACCCCTTTTCCTTATTTTAGGACCAACTCACACTCTCTTGTTACAACCACTTTACCCTTAATTAAATTATTTTTGCAACTTATTTACCTTTAATAAATGACCTGCAACTTCTTTTTGACGTTCTAGGGGCTTCTAGATAATTCTTCGGGGTCCTCCAACTTCACAAGGCAATAACTCCTCAACCATGATGAACCACGTGGTGTACCACATATCACCGGAAAAAAAATGACGAGTACTATCCATCTATGAATGTATTACCTACATTTACACTATCATTCATGTCCTTATTCCTCGAACAACTTCGGGTTCCATAACCACACCTCTGGGCTTCATGTAGACTTCATCAAATGCACCCAACACATCTGCTGACATCAACCACTCTTGTTGACATCAATGACAACTAACTCACCATCAATCTCGACCACAAATCTGGGGTATCTCGAATGCTCCAAGGGTTGACATCAATGACAACTAATTTTCCAACACTTCTTTACTTTGTTTTCTTCCAGAATGGATTGTCTATATAGCCCAATATTCATATCTATCAATAGTACCTTCCCATAACACTTTAAAACATAGACATTCAATGCTCTCAACATGTGTAAATAAGAGTCTCTTGAAGTCTTATCTATACTTTCCAAGTGACTTCCTTTAGGGGTTAGCTTGTAATTGTTTTACCCCTTTTCCTTATTTTAGGACTAACTCACACTCTCTTGTTGCAACCACTTTACCCTTAATTAAATTCTTTTTGCAACTTATTTACCTTTATTAAATGACCTGTAACTTCTTTTTGACGTTCTAGGGGCTTCTAGATTATTCTTCAGGGTCCTCCAACTTCACAAGGCAATAACTCCTCAACCATGAAGAACCACGTGGTGTACCACATATCATCGAAAAAAATGACGAGTATTATCCATCTATGAATGTATTATCTGCATTTACACTGTTATTCATGTCCTTATTCCTCGAACAACTTCAGGTTCCATAACCACACCTCTCGGGCTTCGTGTAGACTTCATCAAATTCACCCAACACATTTGTTGACATCAACCACTCTTGTTGACATCAATGAAAACTAACTCACCATCAATATCGACCACAAATATGGGGTATCTCGAATGCTCCAGGGGTTGACATCAATGATAACCAATTGTCCAACACTTTACTTTGTTTTCTTCCAGAATGGATTGTCTATGTAGCTCAATATTCAGGAAGGGGGAGCTTGGAAATAATTGGATTTCATGCTCCATTTCCATCTTAGGTGGTATCCATTTAGGCTCTTGGAACACTCCTTTGTATTCTTAAATCAATTCCTCTAACTGACGTTTATGATTTTAAGTTCACCCTTCCAGGGATGTATTTACTTTTAACAACTTTTCACTAGACTTATTTTCTCTTAGAAAAAGTAAAACATATTTCTTTCTAGAACTAATCAATTTCTTAGCTTGAATGGCACTTACCAATGAAATTTTTGATTTTCCTTTGTGCGTATTGATTATGAATGATTTCCTATCCTTGATGAGGTGGTATTGATTGGATCTCCGCATGAAGATAACATCACTCATATACATGTAGGGGCTTCCAAACACTACTCCACATACATCCAGTGGTACTACATTGAATTCTACATCTATAAAATCAACACTTACAACAAATTTAATCTTGCACTTCTTTGTTACATTGATATCAACATCCTTGTTTACCTAACCCAATGGATAGGGGCTAGGATGATTGTGAACCTCCAATCTAAATATGTTGACCAGATCCACTGCTATGAGATTAAGATGTGAACCCAAGTCGAACATAACATCTATCTTGGTCTTGTTGACCTGAATATTGATGTGGAAGGGATTGGTCATCTCATTCTCTTCCTGGTGATGAAGGATAATCATATTCACCTCCTTCTGCATAGATGTGCATACAATATTTTCATCCACATATGAGCTACTTTCAATTGGATTACTCAAACATGTGGCTAGAAGGTTCTTTTTGTTTCCATCCTTGTTGCAATTCTTCGGGTTCATCTCTAGATGTAGTTTCCAACACTTTTTCTTAGTGTGGTCATCAATGTTGCAATGATTGCTGAGATCTTTGCAGTAATTTGTAGTGGCTAATGTCTTCTTATATTTTTCTCCTTTCCACTTCTTCTTCTCTCCTTTGAAGCTTCCCGATGCTCTTTTTCTTCAAACCACTTGGATTCCCCTTTTTTTGGCCTATGTTTTCTAGGTACTGTTCCTGTACACACACCTCATACAATGTCATCGTCTTGAAGAGCATCAATTACTTTCGTAGATGACTATGTAAACCCACTAGATATTTGAGGAGTACATTTGGGTTCTTTGGAGATATACCCAACATGATGGCCATCTTTATGAACTCAATGGTGTACTCCTGTACACTCAGCTCTTGCTTCTACCCAAAGTAGTGCCACCGGATCCATTGGTTCTCTACACACCCGATAGGGTAGAATTGACACTTGATGAGGGTTTTGAAGTCCTCCCACCTATTTACTGGTGGATCACCTCTAGCCTAAGTGTTTCTATATGGTTTTCCCACTAGGTTAAGGCATGGTCCTCTAACTTCAATGTAGCAAATGAAATGTTATGCTCTTCATCTATATGGAAAACACTAAAATAAAATTCTAGTTATTGCAACCAATGATTCAGTTTTAATGCATCGACCTCACCTTGGTATGGATTTATGTCCACTTTTTCTTCCATCTTGAATAGGGACTATGAATGATTAATGACACTAGAACTCGACTTCTCTTTCTCAGGTTCTTTTCACAACTCTTTTCCTGGGTCTTCCTGATATCCCTATTTCCCCTCCGATCTGATATCATATTTAGAGCCTCCATCATATCTGAAATGTCCGAGCTTGCTTGCTAGAGACGCCATGAGTAGGTTCATATTGCGACTGATGTTGGAGACTTGCACTTCCAACCTCTCAAATATATCTTCTATTGGATCTTGAGGGTTATCATGAACATATTCATCCACCATGGATAGGGTTTCTGTGAATTCTATTTAAGACGATTTATGGATCCTGCAACCTCCCAAAAATACCCAAAATAATTTTTTTCTGATACCAATATGGTTTGTAAACCGCCTTGGATATTCTACTGGAACAGTTCATCACAACATATGTCATAAATCAAACTGAAATCTACACTATGAAGGTTAAATTACTTTAGATCCTAGAATATTTAGTTAGTGATTTTCTGCTTATGCATAAAATAGAGAAAATGCAAAAGATATAGAGAAATAAAGTACAACCACACACCATCCACAAAATAACACAAATATTTTCTCTAGGAAACATTTATGAGAGAAAACCACTCCCTGTGAGGAGTCATATGAAAGGATGTACCTGATTCGACCAACCATGCCTCATGATATACATGTGTGCTTGAAGAAGCCAAGTGAAAATCCCCTCCTTCATCTACAAAGGTTTTTACTTCTGTAAAAGGGGCATCATCAGATCCCTTCCCTCTCTCAACACTTTTGGGTATACATTGTTTCTTGTAATTCCCTTCTTTTCCACATCTCCAACATACCTTTACGAATTTTCCTAGAGATTTAGATCTTCCTCAAGATTTAGATCTCCCACTTGAGGAATTATTTTTTTCCTAGGAGTGTCCTCTTACAAATAAGGCACTTGTGCTATGGCTTTTCATGTTTTTCCGTCTCATCTCCTCCGAAAACAAGGATGAGACCACATCATCCAAACTTAAAGTAGTTTCATTACTGCCTATGACCACAACTAGACTATCCCAAGAGTCTGATAAAGAACACAATAAAATGATACACTTATCTTCATTAGAAATATCAATACCAACAGACAATCAATGACTTACCAAAATATTGAAGGCGTTTAAATGCTCTATTATCGAGTCTCCATCTTTCATCCTCATGTTGTACAACTTATTACACATGAAAAGTTTGTTTACTAGGAACTTAGACTGATTCAAATCCCCTAAATTATTCCATAATGCCTTGGCTATAGCTTCCCCTCACACATTCAATAATACTGAATCTGAGAGACATAACCATATTGTTCTCTTTTCCTTCCAATCCAACTTTTTCCAGTCTTCTGTTGAAATTCCCATAGGTGTAGTACTTGGATATACAATGACCCATTAATCTTTGTCTACAAAAATATCTTCCATCTTGAGCTTCCACAACTCAAAAAAATTTTCGATTAAATTTTTCAATCTCTATTTTTGAATTGGTTGCCATTTATTTTCACCACAATAATTGATACCACAGAGTTCCCACTGTAACAAGTTTTTATCACAGAACCGAGCCAAACCATTAGCCAGAAATGTGTCCTCCTTGAAGCAAATAATTGCTCTAATACCAAATGTAAGTTTTAAACCTTTAAAGTAATTCAATGCACATGTATATTCTTAACAGATAAAAGAAAACAATTGCAATTACACATATAACTAGGTTTACCTTTGAAACCAAACCGGGAAATCCAACAACCTATTATAGAGATGCACTAATTATATTTCATAATCCAAATTCATTGTTTACAATACAATATGTAGGATCCCACAACATCCAAAAAACCCCTAATCCATTGACCTAGATTAGAGTACAACCTTAATTCTTTAACTGGAATTAGAAAACCATGGGCTAAAATACCATGCACCACTAAACCACCAAAGGTGAAAAACCACCCCTGCCAAATGTGAAATACTACCCATAAATTTGGTGAATAAACCCCCATTTTTCCTTTTAGGGACTCCACCCCCGAAGCCCCTAATAGGGGTACCCACAATCATGCAAAGAATATAACACATACCCAACATTAGTAAGTAGAGGTTAATGAAGAAATGAGTGAATGAATCAATCAAGTAAGCAATCGATTGGTTGTTCTTTGCTGATGAAAAACTATTATGTTGTTACAAAATATAGTTTTGTACTATTGTCATGATGCTATTATGAACCACCTATATTCCTGTTGCAAGTGTGAGTATTTATTGTATTTGGATGTTGCTATGGAGTAATAGAATCCCCCCTTATTTTCGAATTGTGTCTTATTTGCTTTATATGGATGATTAATATGTTGATAACTTTGTTTACTTTTTTCTAGATTAGATATATGTCATGTTATGAATATGCATATATTATAAGTACTACAAAGTTTCGCAACAAAAATATATCTTATGTTATGAATGGATGTTAAATATGAATGGTTAACTATTCTTTTGTCAACTTACCTCTCTATCCTTAGTCTCGACATATACTTTATGTGAGACCTTCCCCCATGGGGATTGAGAATGCAAGCACTAGACTACACCAAACCTTTGTTGTACATTTAAGCAATCCTTGGTATCCTAAAAGATCCATCAAATGGTTATGTTGTTGAGACGAAATTATAAAGAAGGGGCCCTTGTAGGATGATATAGAGATTTTAAAATCATAGATTGAAGACTATTTTGAAACTAGGGTTAAGGGTTTCATATTGTAGGGAACATAGTTGCGCAGATGGAACTTTGAGAAGTGTAAATAAATAGTTTAAATGGTGATCCTGGTCGGGATGAGTGTGAAATATTTTGGGTCTAGTTTCCAGTAAGCCTTTATAAATGGTTGAAATTACTTGAAGAGACAATAGAAAACGCTCAAAGGGAGAGGAAGAGGATAGAATGGAATATCAATAATTTAGTTGTGTTTCAACAATTAGACCATAAAATAAATTGTGCAATTGATTTCTAGGTAAAGACTACATTACAAGGGTATATAATGGAGTTTGTTGTAGAAGCTTATAATTCATTTTAAAAGGTTGAGAAGGAGTTTTAGAGGGGAGCACATGGGAGGTTGATGAAGGAAATCCTTACTCGAATTAAGATGTTGGTGGTTGAAGAATGCATGATACCCTTTGAACTTCTCAACATGGTCAAGTAAATAACCTGCACTAGGGGGGTGTCTAGGATGGTGTTATTAATGATGAAGGGTTAGATGGATTGGTACCATGTAGGGATAAAAAATGGTGAAAGGGATAAATAAGCTTTTACGACAACAAAAACTATAGATTGGAGGTGGCTTAAATATATGTGCGTAGTGAAACAAATGATTGAATAGTTGCAGAAGGGGATCAATGATGAAGTAATGAATGAAGGTTGTGGGATTTTCAAAATATCACATACCCAACCACCCCTGTATCATTGCTGAGGTGGTGGGGTACTCCAAATTTCTCTTACCAACTTGAAATTATACTATGATATCATTTTCTAACATACCTAGTAACATATATTCTCTAGAGAGGCTACATGGTACTTCTTGAAACCACAAATTCCCATCGGTTTCTTTCTTTCATAACATTCTATGATGTACCAAAGATCCATACTACACCCAATTCACATTGATTTAGCTCTAATTCCAAATTAATCCTTCACTGTCTTGCTATCAACTAACTAATGCATGTAGATATGACAATGTGGGTTCATACAAACACAATTAAATCATTCATAGATATAGATGTAGGATTATATATGAAAACCTAATTGAATAACCATAAACCAATTCTTAACATAAACATCATTAGATCAAAATAATCGTAATTAAACCATACCGCTTATATTTATGGGAATTTAATTGCTAATTGACTACAAATGATGGATGTTCCACCCACCATATGATCTATGTCACCCTTAATATTTTTCAACAGGACCACCCCTAAGATGAGGCTATGAGTCCACAAGGATGAAATCTCCTATGGAAGGCTCTAACTCTCACACATAGCCCAAATCCCATAAATTCACCATCTACAAAATCTTATGGGAATACTTGTCTCGTACCTAATTACTTTTAATTTTTTTATAATATAGGTATWACATCAAAAAATGTCTCAAAYAAAAATGAGTCAACCTTCTATCAAAAATGTTTTTGGATGGTCTACTACACCACAAGTTTCATTTCCTAATAAATATTAGCGTAATTTTGATTTGAATGAAGACTTAGATATGTTAAGGAATAATGAATAATGCGGTGAATAATTTCAAGGTGAAGAACCTAACACTCAAAAGAAAAGAAAATTGAAAGAAAAATGAGAGTTTCGTGAGGAATGAAAAACTAAGTATAAGTGGTTAAGAGAGACAAAACATGAAGGAAAACAATTATGAAATGCATATACTGTGAAACACATAAGGAAGTTGGACCATGGGGGAATTGGCATTGGTTGCTCTATCATGCAACATGATTCACTAGTTGTTCATTCAAATTCAAGCATCCATAAACTTTCACAAGCAAAATGTATATATGGAAATGAAGGGAAATCAAATCCTATTATAGAACAAAAAGCATGTATTGATGACAAGAACAAGAAAAGTGTTATCACAACTATGAAATCAGTTTATTGGGTTGTGCAAGAAGATTTACCCCTCTCAAAATATGAATCCCTTTGTTTGTTTGCAATGTCTTTACAAATACCAAATATTCCAAAGAATAAAGATTACACATCATATACAAATCACATGGCCACAAAATAATTCCTTTTTTCTATATCTGAGTATCTTGAAGAGGTACAAACAACACGAATGTTGGATAGTATTTTTTTTCATTGATGTTAGATGAAAGTACAGATCGTAGTTTAGAGAAACACTTTATTGTTTATGCCATGTTTCTAGGATCACAAGGGTTGGGGCCTCCAATTTCACAGTTTTGAAAGCTTATACATGTTTGTGATGGAAGAGGGAAAACAACATATGATGTGATTAATGATTGAAAGGAAGTAAGGGGCCTTTCAAATAAAAAATTGATAGCATTTTCTACAGATGGTGCTTCATCAATGGTTGACAATGAAATTAGCTTTGTTATGTTTTTGAAAAGGGATGTACCTAATCATGTAGGTATTCATTGTATTTCCCATCATGAATATTTGGTCACATCACATGCTTCCAAACAAATAATTGGATTATTATTTGTTGATAAATTTTCAAATAAGGTATGGGTGAGTGCAAGCTGATGATGGTCTCTCATGACGCGTTAGTGGCAATGCAAACCTGGAAAAACAACAATCTATTAACTTGGAGGGATTATTCAAGGTAATTTTACAATGAATTTGAATATGGTGTAAGAAGATGAAATGTAGGAAATTGAATCATCTTTCTGAATATACTACTTTTATTCATATACATTGTTAATAACTAGGTCAAATTTGATTTTTTCTAACATTGGTATCTTATTTTTCCAACAAAATATAAGGTATATGTTTTTGTTCGTGCAAGTGTTTAGTATCTTAACAATGAAATTTCATTCCAACAACTTGTATACTTGTAGATAACCTGTTTTTCTTATGTCGTGTATTTTTTTGGAAAATTTTAGTATTAATTATATATATTTTAAAAAATTATCATAGTCAACATATGCGTGAAATTACAACATCTTTTGTTCGTGTAGGGTAAGAGGGTCTTAACATGATCAAAACAAATTTTAATTTTTAATTTATTATTATTATTATTATTGTTTTTCATATCGTAGGTATTGGTCTCCTCTAGTGTCGCATATAACTCATTTGAGAAATGGTTAAGCCAAGAAAAAGTTATAGTAGAAATAAGAGGTGTGTATTCTAGGATTTTGATATATGTGAAGACAAAAATAGATTAAAAATAGTAAGCAATATTAATTTAAAAAAAAAAATTATGTATTTGAAATTTGCATCGCCGAATCTATCTATGTCTATATTTTTGTCAAAAACTGAATTGTTTAGCCTATATAAAAATAACATCAAAGACATAGATATAGAGGGGTATTCACAAAAAAATAGGTTTTTATCAATTTGCAGACCGAACCACTAGGTTTGTCATCCTGAACCTAAATCTAAGCCAACCAAGTCAGCGTACACCTTTTCAATCCCGCCCAAAAAACTTGAATTCAAAATAACATGTGTGCATTCTTAATATCGCGCACACTCTCTAGGAACACACACTCTCTAGGAAAGTGAACACATTCTAAGAATGCACACACTCTCTTATAAATCATTTCCTTTTCTATCTCTTTCCTCCCTCTCCTACATCTACCCCCCTCTCTATCTCCCTCTCACTCTCCTTCTCTACCCCCCCTATCTGTCTCCCTCTCTCTTCCTCACACTCCTATACATGTTAAGAAATAGACATGGAAATATTTATACATCACAAGGCATGGAAACACCTAGACCTAGACCTTACCTTGACATGCCTCATACTCTCACACCCACTCCTTCTCAAACCCCCCTGTCTTCCTTTCTCTCTCTCTCTCTCTCTCTCTCTTTTCCCCTTTGTCTCTCACTCCCCTCTCTCTTCCGCCCTTTTTCTCTCTCATCGTTGTTAATCTTAGTCTCACTCTCTCTGCCCCTCTTTCTCTCTCTATTCCCCCTCTATGTCCCTGTTTTTATCCCCCCCTTCCTCTCATTATCCCTCTACCCCTACTGCTATGTCTCCCTCCCTGTTTCCCTTCCTCTCACTATCCCTCTCTCTACCCCCTTCTCTGTCTCCCTCTCCTCCCTCTCACACTCTGTCTCTACCCCTCCTCTTTTTCTCTCTCTCCTCCCTCCTCCTCCCTGTCTGTCTCTACCCCTCCTCTTTGTCTTTCTCTCTCCCCCTCTCACAATATCACACACACTCTCTCTCTCCTCCCCCTCCTACTATCTCTCCTACATCTACCCCTCTCTCCTACATTTACCTCTCTCTACCCCCCTCTCTATTTT
>SNQJ01S0118069.1:0-13289 GCA_010110895.2 Picea sitchensis
AACTTTGTTTCCACGACAGGGGGGAGGAAGGACCATAAGGGGCTTCGACGATGCATTTTTTGACAGGTGGGCAAGACAGATTCTGATGATAGAGGACTACCCCTATGCCAGGATCAAATTTTCCAGGGACCCGGACATGTCCATACCTCCTAGAGCAAAGCGAGGAGAGATAGGTACATTCGTTTTTTAATTTTATTTAATTTTTATTTCTTTTTATATATAACATTTTTTATGGGAATCAGAGTATCTAACAACTATGTATCTGTTTATGTACAAATGTGCGTCCAGTGCGTCCAAAAGACTTCTTGAGGACCAGGTGACATCCTCAACCATAGACATTACCAACCGCAACTTTCAGACCAGCAGCAGTAGTAGGGGGACCTCCAGCCGAAGAGGCTGAGAGAGTTTTGAGATGGGTAGAGAGGAAACTCACTGCGCTCACTCACGCAGTCCCTATAGCAGAGATCCAGGATCTCCCACCATCGATGCAACCTCACGTAGTTGTGGTGCCACAAACCTAGGTCCAACTCTTCTAGCATTTGGCAAACATCGTGGTTCACTATGGCATGACCAATAGGCCCCGCCCTTAGCTTAGGATGGACTACTTACGTGCTGGGGGCACTTTCTGTATATTTTTTGAGGGCATAAGCCCCATGATGTGTATTGGATATGTATTTTTTATAAGCTTTCACCCACTTATGTACTCTACGACTCTCTCTATATATATGCATATTTACACATTTTGTTTCTTGTGGATTACATTTATTTATAAATGTATGTACATGTGTATGTGTGTGTTTTCTCTTACATGTGTGCAATATGCCAATATAATACTTGATGAGCTAGAGTATCTATCATTTGATTCAATCTCCTAGGAACATGGATATATGTAATGTAATCAAAACAACGTTCTAAGAGACGTACCCTAAGGAATCATTGATGTAGAGTAGGATCATAAACGTGATAAACCCCGTTTAATTGGGACACAACCAATTGTGCATCTAAGTAGACCCGAAGGTAAGAGATACCATGTGACAAAGCATCATGAAGTAACTCTATTACCGCACTATATTTGGCGACATTGTTTGTGGCGTCACCTAAACAGATACCTCCAGAAGATAGAAACTGGCCTAGACGTGTGAAGATCACCTAAGCTGTGGAAGCAAGCCTCCGAGTGTGTCGAGTAGCGTCGTCCGCGAACCCAAAAAACACCTCTGATTCACTTGACATCTTCCATAGTGAAAAATATGACATCAAAATGACATGTCCATAAAACAAAAAGGACAAAACAAAACTGTATAATAACTATACATATATATAAGAAGTCACCAAAGGTGACCCACCTACGAGTAATACTTCTTGAGATAGAGCCCATTTCTAGGCTTCACGAAAGCGATCCCTTCAAAATCAACTAGATGATAAGCACCCTTCTTTCATACCTCCTTCATGATGAAAGGTCTAAACCACATGGGTTTGAACTTGCATTCCCCAGGGGATCCTTATCTTGGTCAATAGACCAAGACAAGGATGCCTTCAGGGAAAATAAGAGGATGAATGGACCGATCATACTGACACTTGACTCTTTTCTTATGAGCCTCATTAGCCAAGGCTGCATTGTGTCGTTTCTCATCAAGTTGCTCGAGATATAATAAGTGTTCCTCAAGCAATGAAGTGCCTGGAAATAACTTTACTGCTAACTTAAGAGATGGGATCTCTCATTCTATAGGAAAGACTACTTTCAACCCACAAACAAGTTGAAAAGGTGAGAAATTGGTGGCATTCTTTGCAGATGTTCGGTAGGCCCACAATGTCGAGTACAACATCAAATGCCAATTTGACTTGGCTGAATTTATCATTTGTTGTAGAATGGTCTTGAGAGACTTATTCACAGCTTCCACCTGACCATTCGCTTGTGGGTAATAAGGTGATGAGTGTTCTTTCCTCAAACCTAGATTTGACGTTAACTCAGAAATAATTTTGTTCTGAAAGTGACTGCCATGGTCAGTGACAATCTCCTTCGAGACGTCGAACCTTGCTATTATCTGATTAAACAAGAATAGAGTTGTTTTCTCGCCATCATCTTTGAATGCTGACATAACTTCGACCCGCTTTGTAAATTAGTCTACTGCTATAATGATATAACGGTGCCCCCTAGATGAAGGGGGTTGGCATGTGCTATAATCAATCCCCCACTTAGTGGAGGGGCCAACTATAATGACAGGAAACATAGGAGCGGGGTGTGCCCTCATCTTCCGAGAGAAGATCTGACACGAGTGACACTTCTTGAACGATTCAACGCAATATTTGATTAATGTCAGCCAGTAGTAACTGACTTGTAGAATATTTGGGGTTGTTGCCAACCCATAAAAATGACCACAACATGCTCCAGTGTGGCAAGCGTTAAGCACGAGTTCCACTTCTTCATGAGTGAGGCACCGACTAAGGATGCAATATACACCTCGACGATACAAAGTGTCCTCGAGTATGAGATAGTTTTTTCCCTGATGGCGTATACATCGACGCTCATCACGAGAAGCAGAGGTGGGGCACTTCAAAGTTTGGAGATAGACTAGTATATCTCCATACCAGGGGTCTAAACATGAAATCAGAAAAATATCTCCTCTAATCGGTGATTCTTCGGGCGTAACATCACCTGACTCGACCGAAAGTTCCGAGATAAGTTCTGTAAAGACCAATGACTTTTTAGATTTTGCAGAAACAAAATCTAAGTCAAATTCCTGGAGGATAATTATCCATCTACTGGTATTTCCACCGATTACACGTCGTGTCAACACATATTGGAATGGATTCACAATGACAATGACGGTGCTCTTGCGGAATAGGATATAGTGACGGAACCGCTAGACAACATGTATTGCTACCAATGCAAGTTTCTCAACATGGGAGTAGTTGAGTTCTAGTGCAACTAGGCCTCGGCTTAGGTAATAAATCATTTGTTCTTCAAGTAAATCATCCTATTGAACCAAGACCATACCAATGGTCAACTCTACCACGACCAAATACAATAAGAAATATTTATTATAATTGGGTGGTCGAAGTAGAGGGGTAGACGTGAGGGAATGTTTCAATGCTTCAAATGAGCATTGAGTGGATTCATCCCAAAGGAAAGGGACACCCTTCTTTAGTAAATGCATAAACCCTTTAGTGATCTCGGCATAGTTTGCGTTAAAATGCCGAAGAAAATTGGATATTCCCTGTAAACTCTTAAGTCGAGGGACTATGTACGGGGGAGGCAATTGAAATATCTCTTCAACCTTTAGAGGATTGACCATGATCCTTGTTGTCGAAACTATAAAACCTAAAAGATGACCCAACGTCATGCAAAAACTGCATTTGTTTGGATTCAAGTGAATCTGATAGTAGCGACATCACTCAAAGATAAGTCAGAGGTGCATGGGATGATCATCTCTCTTCCGAGATCGTGATGCTAAATCATAGAGATAAGCCTCAACTATGTGTTTGTGATCATGGAAAGGAAAATACATGGTTCGCTGAAAGGTGGCTCCAACATTTTTAAGGCCAAAATGCATCTTTTGATAAGCAAATGTACCCCATGGATAGATAAAAGTTGTTTTATGCTGGTCATCAAGATTAATCTGTATATGATTGTATCTCAAGAAACCATCCATGAAAGAAAATACGTCACAACCTACACATTCATCGACGATATGATCAATGAATGGAGTGGGGAAATTATCCTTTGTACATGCCTTATTCAAATCAAAAAATTCCGTACATACACAAATTGTTTCCTTCTTTTTGTTGACCGAAATGACATTTGACACCCATTGAGTCAATTGGACGGGGTAGATGAAACCAGCGTTCAGTAGTTTCTCTATTTCAGCCTTGATAGCTACTGTTTTTCAAGGATTAACTGGACGAAGATTCTGCTGGACCAGATTGGCATCAAAGTAAGTTGTTATTTCATGTTCAACGATTCTTGGATGAATGCCTGGCATTTCCTGGTAAGACCAAGAAAAAATTTCACAAAATTATGTAAATAAATCTGTATAGATTTGAATATCCACGGGGGATCATTCTACTCTGGCGAAGACATTCTCCACGATGCCATGGGTTCTGAAGATATCAATAGGTATTGTTTTAGCGATGGTTTCCATATTACCTTTGGCGTATACTGCATGCATAGACAAAGGATTAATAGGACAAGACCTATCTCCAGTCATAGTTAACATGAATTCACCGGCCTCAATTCTTCCTACGGGAGAAAATAAGATTTGTGATGGAGATCATCCTAGGGTTTGTTTGGACTAGTTAATGCCTCTATAATTGCCTCGTTAGAGGGCAAGACCAAGTCTAAGGAATTGGTAGTGGAAAGTGAACCTTGAGCCCAAATAGGCTCAAAAACTGGATCTAACTCCTACGCGGGAGTCGGTGGAAGCTTGTTGGACTATAGAGTACACAACTTCTGCGGACAAGTGCATGGACATGTGATGATGCCATGTCCCTTCCATTGTGGCTAATGGGGAAGGAAGAGTCCACAGATCATTAAAGTAATCCATGTAGAATGATGACACTTGAAATATTTCAGCCTTAGGCTGGTCGGGAACAATCGATACCATCTTGACATTGCCAGAGGGAGGCGGGTAATCAAAAGTACCCATGAGAGGTGGGAGCAAACCAACCCCCACTTTGACGATGTTGGGTTGTGGGTTATCAATCATCAGGACACTGGATGCCCATGATGAAGGGTCAGGCCTGGAGAAGGACAATTGATCAATGGTCATGATTCAACCCTCGTGTGGAAACAACAAGACCCGAAAAATAGTAGCAAGCACTGCATTCATGGAATATGTCCAACTCCTTCCTAACAAGAGGTTGTAGTCGAGAGGAGCATCGACCACTTCAAATTCGACGCACACGGTCTTCCCTCCTAACTACACGGGGAAACAAGGGATGATTCCATGTGGTCTGAAAGAATGATTGTTGAAAGTTGTAAGAAGAGTAGGTGAAGGAGACAAAATGGGTTGGCCAATGGCCTTCCAACATGACAACGACATCATGCATGTCAAGGCGCCTTCATCAACCACCATACAAAAAATATTCCATGTAAATTTTTTCATGGTTTAAGCCACTACTATCTGAAACATGACGTGGTATGGGAGACGAAGTTTCAAGTCAACTGTATCAAGCATGATAGTTCTTAGATTACATGTCTCGGCAGATCCTAAGGCAGCTTTTAGAGCCTTTCTCTACGAAGGGAACCTCTGGAGGACCTCCAGAGAAGACATCGCGCAAGGGGTTTGTGATAAATCCTCCACCATAGAGTAGTTATGGGCGGCCCTCACATTTGGATTATGTGAAGCCTTCTTGAACACCCCTTTTGTGATGTGTGTCATTGTTTCACCCATTGTTCTCTTGATCTGAAGAGGAACAAACAGGTTTTCAACTTCTTTACCCTTTTTAGTAGTACTTGGCATTTTGTAATCACATGCCCTAGTATCTATGTGAGCTTCACCTTTAAACATATAATCATTCAATGTCGAGGGATTACTAGACGATCAGGGGGGTCCTTGACTTCCCCCATCCTCTTTCGCAAAGGCTTGAGTTAAATTTTTCCCATGTGGAAATGGGTTTGCTAACACAACAGGCTGTTGTTGCGCCAGTAACTTTTGAGCCTCTATGAGACGAGGGCACAGGTGATTCGGGTGGTATTCCATGAAAAGTTTACATGGATACTTCGACTTCTTTATCTATGTGTTGCCCTGGCCAACATTATTTGTGGGTTTCTTATCCCCCTTACCCTTCTTTCATTGTTTTTTCTTCTCATCGGCCTATTGGTTGGCTTTCGTGTTCGTCGATTGCACACTGTGTACATCTGACGTCCAAGTAGGGGGAGCAGCTGAACTAGATGTTTGGTTGGCCATTGTCTGTTGAATTGACAATTGTTGCAATTAGTTTGAAAGATGATCAGTGGGATTCTCTTGTGATGAACCAATAATGCCATCGGCATTTGGTCCAGACTTCTGTCTGGTCTTGTCAAGTATAGAACTCAGTGCGTCTGGAAAATTTTCATAAAGTAAACCAGACTGAGAGTAAATCATCTTTAGTTGTTGAGCTCTCATAATCACTTCTTCTTCTTAAAAGACCCCCAACGTTGCTATGTCTTTGGATAATTGAGGGACCAAAGACTTGATGAACCACTCCAACAGGAAATCCGATGGTACTGGTACCTTTATCAAACTCTTCCGGTGTATCCATTCTCAGATTTGATCAGAGATATGGTTCACCTTTGTCTTCTCAAAGTTGGCCAACAATTCGGTGACGACATCATATCTCACAGGTAATTGAAAATGTTTTAATAAAATCATTGCCAATTCGACAAAAGTAGAGTATCTTGAGTGGTCGAGCTCGATGTACCATTTTGCAGCACTCTCGATGAGAGTGCCTTGAAACAGGCGCAATTGTACGAAGTCATATTTCAATGAGTTGGACGAGCACCATAGGTGAAAGGTAGTCACATGATCACCTAGATATTCATTAGGTTTTCCTTCAAACTTTGGAATGTCTGAGGGTAACTTGGTTAGCATAGGAGGCCAATGTGGATCATGACATATTGGGTCATTTATTAATATTGACAAGTCTGGAAAATGCAAAGTTGTCATAAATGATAGCTTAGGTTTTTGAATATGTACAGGAGGATAGGGGCTTGGATTTTGGCTGGCACCAGGTTGCCAGGAAAAGTTAGGTTGTTGGCCTGGGTTCTGGTAACAACCATGTCCTAGTTTAGCATTCAGATACTGCACTTGTTGAGACATCATCGACTGACTCTAGTAATAGGATGTTGAGGGTTGGGAAGGGATTTCTCCCGACATTGTGTTCCAAAGGTTATAGAAAGGGTTTCCCCCTACCGATCCAATGGGCATAGGTATTGAGCCTTGCCCAGGGTTTGATTGATCATGGAATGGGTTTCCCCTGGTCGTCATCCCTGAAGAGGGAACCGATCCCTGCCACAGATTCCAAGGTCCTTGAGAAGTGTGTGCCCCTTGTGTAGGAATAGTACCCTGCGTAGGATTTTGTGATCCAAAGCTAGGGTTGCCCCCAATCAAGACAATAGCTGATGAGAATGCATTGTTACCAAATGCGCCAAACAAAGAGAACATAAAAGAACCCATCGGTGTGGTACTGGAAGAAATTCCTTGACTACCTGCTAAGAACGAGTTGTAGTTCATGTTTGGCTAGGTGGGTTACTAAGATGCACCGCTGAACGAGGGGGGCGAAGGAGGTATATGACCCCCACCATAAGGGAAAGCTTTATAGGGGGCTCAAGTGCCCCCCATGGACCATTGAAAAGGAGTGGTTGATCTCCCTTCCCCCAGACCCATGTTCTATAGAGTGGAGTAGGTGAGGACCGAGTTCGTATCAAAACCAAGCATCCCATATGGAAATAGAGGGGTTGTCGCACTCTGCATGAAAGGTGTAGTGATCACCGCCATAGAAGGAATTGAACCACTGCCTGAGGTAGAGGTGGTCGAGACCATAGTGGCCCAGACATGTGAAGGTGAGTTGGGAGGCAGAACTCCTCCAGTAGTGGCAGCCATAGAGGGAGTATGAGGAATCCCTGACGAAGTAGCAACATTTGCTTCCATTGCTGCTTGCAGGACTGTCTGATGCTCGTGATGCATTACCCTTGAAGGAGGAATCTATATCAAAAGTGGCACCCACAAGTCAATGATCGGAGGGTTGTACGGATCGAGGGATTCTGCTCCAAGGTTAGAAATAGTCGGTTCCTCCAGATACAAGTGTTCTCCTCTCGGATTTGGCTCGGGTATAGTTTCCTATGGCCTGGTCGCCTCAAATGACCCTTCCTGGTCAAGTCTTCGCCTTCGCGGTGGTTGTGGTGTCTCCAAGTTAAGCGACGATAGGCCCAAAATCCTTTGTGACCAACAGAGCTCTTGATCTTCCACTGTGATAAAATCAATGACACACTAAGTATATTCTAACGCTAAAGACCAAAACACACACTAGAAAAGTTTCTATGAGATATAGCAAGATATCCACTATAACTAGTTGGAAGAACAGTTACACCAACCAACACTAGAGAAACTTAATGGTGCAAGTGCAACTCRAACAYGGAAGCACCCTTCGGGTATACTCTGCAAAGAGTGGACCAATGTATGTCCTAGGTACCATGGTATACCCCCTCAGTCACCTGTGTAAGTCCCTAAAAAAAGGCAACTAGGTTTCCAGCTCATGAACAATTACCAAGCGGGTACAGTCGAAAGTCGGGTGGACCGTAATGAGTAGGGTATCAAGCCCGAAACCTATCGAGGGTATCGAAAGCAAGTGTTCTGGAAGACGTCTAAGGACCTTGAAGGGATTCGAGACCCATGAAGCTCTRTGGMAAATGCGATCAATGGAATCCCAAGATAAGTCTTGTATATGCATTCCCCACTACGCTTAGTCCAACTTTGGAGGGGTTATCTCYGCTACCTTTCCGCACACAACCTCGTGTTTAACCCCTGTGTTAGAGGGGGGTCCCAGATAATTTCCACGTTAATGRACTTCTACAMTCCCTAGCACAGATTCCTATGTTTGTTTTTCATCCTTGAAGAGTTTCCTCTCCAACCTAAATCAAGGCTCTAGCCTAGTCTAGTTAATGGACCCTACAAACATAAAGTCTRAATAATTTTAATTAATCGTTAATTTTAAGTGGTTTATCTTAAGTCAAAGGAACGGAAATGAAACTAGTGRTGTTTTTAAAGAGATGAAAGAGAATAACAAATGTTGGAAACAAAATTACTTATTTTTCAAAAGATTTGCAAATTGAAAACTCTTTAACTAACTTTTCTAACTAACTTGCTTTCCAAGATATTTTAAAAGAAAAAACCTAAAATTGAATTTCGCTCGACTATGAGATACTTAAAGTCCTAAGTATTCAGTAAAGAACTTGAGAAATCACTCTTCTTCCTGATAAACAAAGACAACTAACTTAACTACTTAACCAAACAAGAAAATAAAATCTTTTTTTTTTTTAATGCTTCAAAATAAGAAACTTGAAAATGAATTCTTTTATTTTCTTCTAAAGCAAGTAAAAGGGAAAACTGTAGACAAGGAAAGACCAAAGAAACTGACTTCTGGTCTACTACGGATCGCAGGGAGTCACTGAAGAAACCACAAAGGAAAAAACATAAAAGACTCACAGACTCATCCAAAACCCTTTCAACGAAAAACAAAAACAATATTGAAATATAAAGAAACTGACGTCAAACATAGACTTAAAGACTGTAACTATAGAGACCAAAACTAGATAAAGAAACCCTTGAGAAATCAGACTTCAATTAGGAAAGAGGATGACTGCCTCTTCTTTAAGAAAAAGGTTTCCTGACACAAGCACACTACTGACACTTAAGCAGCTTGCGTATGTACACAGACTGTACAAAGGTAGGGTGCGTATGTACGCGTGCAGACCAACTGCACTCCGCATACACCTCTATAACTTCCCAAAAAAAGAAAAATAACCTTCAAGCTGACCAGGCAGGGAGTACTAGTATGGAAGACCAAAATCTCTTGAATATTGAGATAACTTACAAAGAACTCAAAGAGGTAATTAAACCAATTACAACACCCAAAAACATCCACTAAAAACCGTAGAGGCTCCCCAGTATGGTCGTCAATTCTGCTATAGTGGGAAAACCCCGATATGGACTACACTAGGGTTCAACCGTCCAGGCATAGCTAACTATCTAAAGTCTCCTACTTTTAATAACTATCCCGACAATACCCCACATTCATGCATAAAATACAAAGTATAAGGATCCGATAGTCTTACCTTAAACTCTGTGTCTAGTGTCGATCCTTTTTCATTTGGTCGCTCCTTGACTGCAAGTCTCCTCCCAAGGTTGACCTGCATTCACCAAAAGAAAAACAAGAAACTATGAACATGAATATTATATATGAATTAGTGGGTTATATGTCATAACAAAATGTAAATCAAACATGAATATTGAACACATCATATGGCAGGATGGAAAAAGTACTTCTTTATATTAATCTCACAAATTCACTTACAAAATGAGATCGACGACTACTCCTCGAACCCGGTCCTGGGCTCCACTTCACCAAGCTCCAATTGTTTCCACGTATCCTTCTTCTCTCACACTTCTCTCTAGAGAATGGACATAGGCTTATGAATGAGGAAAAAGGAAAGAATAGGGAATTTTGGCTTAAAACTCACAATGTGGCTACAAATTCTTGGGGCAAGGGGTGAAAGTGAAATGGGCAGAGTTTCATTGTAGCTATGTTTCTCCTTGGAATGAGACCCCTACACCTCCTTTTATATGACAAAAGGATGGTTATTTGGTTGGGTGACGGGCTATAGGTGGTGGATTAGTTGGGAAACTACTCAATAGCCTTTAATCTCAACGAATCCCTTGCAACTTTTTATTTTTTGCAACTTTTGTGGGTATACGCAGGTTGTAATGATGCAGCTAGCGTATGTACGTGGGTACTAGTGGTGCAGGGCACGTACATCTTCAAAACTTGTGTTTTTAAGAAGATTTGTTCAATGTTGTCTTGGAAAAAATAGTAAGTAAGATGACCTGATGCCAAGTGTGCATGTATAGTGCAATTTAGGGTTATAACAATTCCTCTGTAATACCCCAAGGCTGAGCCCCAGTTGTAATTATGAATGTAATGATGTTTTGTAGGATGGTTAGCCAAGTATTTATAAGTTGGTACGCTTATGTGTTGATTAGAACAGGAGCATGTTTTGTACATGTAAATATTCATATTATTAATATGAAAACATCACTGCGTGTAGACTGACCACAAAGAAAGAGTTATGGGGGACTAAGCTCCATTGGGTAGGTAAAGGGATGGGGTTGAGAGTCTAGGAAAGAGGGGATAAGATTAAGAGATTAAACCCAAGAGAATAATATATAATTATTATTCTAAAAGATGTAAAGAGGATATTAATTATCCTAAGTTCCTTTCGGGAGGGGAACGAGTTCCAAGTGGGGGGGAAACATACTCTTGGAGAGACAAGTGTCATCCAAACCCCATGCAGTTTTATGGGGGCACTCTCACCAATATTAGGGGGATTCTCACCATTCAGACAATACTCACCATTCTCTTTTTGTTGGCCAAGGTTTTCCCCATTCACATAGACACTGAGAAAGCACACAGTTAGTCATTTTGTCTGCCATTGTTGAATTCCTCAACCACCTAAACCTTTTCTACAAGCCGAATTTGATACCCTTGTTGTACCTGCACCTGCGGGTTTACTGCGTATTATATTGTCAGTACAATTTCCCACGTCTAGTTTCATTGTTTCCATCACCGTGCTCATGTGTTGAGGAGAGAGAGTGAAGAAGTAGGTTGTCAGGCCTCTGATAAACTCTCTCTAGGTGAGAGAGTGTGTTGAGGAAGTGAGATCTCCTGGAGGAAGTCCACTAGCAGTTACAAAACTATGCGAATTCTTGATCCAACATTTTTTTCAATCCCTGGAAAGGGAGGTGTAACAGTTGATGGACTGTGTGATAGTGAAGGTGTACACTCCTGAGGTGGAACATGCATGTGGGGAATGGGAGTCTGTGAGTTGTGGGTGTAAGTGGCTCCTTGGAGGAAATCCTTCATGTTGTCCCTGCCTAGCCTAGGAATCCCTTGCTGGTGGAGTTTAGTCCCATGTTGGGGGTGACCCACTGTTGAGAGTGATGAGTAGCGTGGTCTAAGGATGGGAGGTTCATGGAAGGTCTTCACGCAGTTGGTGTACTTAAATTAAAATATAAGAACCATTTCCAAGTTTCGTTACATGTTGTGTATTTATATATGTTGTTATATTTATAGGTTTTTCCTTTGATTATTGCATGTATGCTTTTACTGTTATTTTTGTATTATGTTATGTGATAGAATAATGTAAATCAATTGTTAATTTGTATGTGTTATTTTCACTTCCACATTAATCTATGTATGAATGGAATGTTTGTCTGGATAAAAATTGCATTAGATATATATACTATGTATATTTGAGCATGATAGTTTTCTTGAGTAGCATGGCCCGACCTGGGTGGTCAAGGATGTCACAAATTGGTATCAGAACGAAAATTATGTTTAAAAGTGATGTTTCATGGCCTATTGGTGGTTGGGGACGTTAAAAATTGGTATTAGAGAAAAAATTATGTTTATGAGTGATGTTGCCCGACCTATTGGTGGTTGGGGATGTCACAAATTGGTATCAAAGCCATGGTTTCAACACTGAGCCTAGATGGGCCATGCTAGTGGTTACTGAAGAAAAGGTTTCAAAGTGAATTGTTGTCAAGAGGGACAAATTTGAACCTCAGAGTGTCCCTAGGTGCCAAGAGAATACCTTGGTTGTGTTATGAATCTCAGGAGGTATAATGGTTTATGGAATGGAAATAGAAAAAGAAGCCACAAAAACCATTGTGTTGGATCGCGAAGTTTTAAATTGGGTCGTAGGATCTATTCGAGAGAAGGCAGACCCTTCATATCCATCAGATCTAGAAAAAGGTGCATGAGAGTTAACCTCCAAGTTCTTAGGAATTTGTAACTTTGGTGAAGTTTATGAGTTAGAGAGCCAAAGGGGCCGAAGCGTCAAAGCTCCAAAGTCCCGGAGTGGATCTACACCAAAGATCCAAGGAGAAGTGCTTGACCATTGGATCGACTGAAGATAGATAAGAACCATTAGATCAAGCCAAGAGAAAGAGGCAAGGTGAAACAGTTAAAAAAATATCTCAGTCATCAGATCTACGTGCAAGTGATTGTGAGCTGTAGATCTCACAACAATTCGAGAGTTCGACGTTCGGGAGAAACAAAATATGCTAGTGTGAAAAATCCTGAATCCCAAAGTCCCGAATTCTGAATTTAATCGAGACAGTTCATCAAAAAGTGGTACGTGTCAACAGATCAATGTATTCGGAAGTTCGACATTCGGGAGAAACAAAGTATGCTAGTGTGGAAACTCCCAAAGCCCAAAGTCTCAATGTATGGAGTTCATCCGAACTATTCATCAAAAAGGGTCACTTGTCGGCAGATCAACGTATTCGAGAGTTCGGAGTTTGGGGAAAACAAAGTATGCTAGTGTGAAAAATCTCAAAGCTCGAAGTCCCAAAGTATGGAGTTAATCCAGACCGTTCATCAAAAAGGGGCACGTGTCAGCAGATCAACATATTCAGGAGTTTGAAATTTGGAAGAAACAAAGTATGCTAAGGAGAGAACTCCCAAAGTCCCAATGTCTGGAGTTGATCTGGACCATCCATCAAAAGGGACGTGTGTAAGAATATTAGCTTGTT
>SNQJ01S0118069.1:17154-40888 GCA_010110895.2 Picea sitchensis
AGTTGAGAAAAATATTAGGAAAACTTTAAAACAAAAAAGGGTAAAAAAACATAAATTTAACTTAATAAAAAAAGATTATATATATATATGAAAATGTTGAATTACATAAAAAAAAATGGTGACTTTAGAGTACCACGTTTTGAAATGGGTTAAAAACAACTAATAAATGTGACTTCTAAAAAAATGAGAACTCTAGAGAATTCTTTTCAAGTATGTAATTGTGTCTTTCCTTTGGCCACACTGATGAATTAGATTTGTATATTATATAGACCCTTCAGGATGCTATTGTTTTTGTTATTTCTCCATTAAACTTGCAACAACAAAACAACAATAAACATTAAAAAATCAATAAAGAAAACGAATAATAAAAGAAGAAGTAAGGAGGAGAAAGGAAGATAGAAGTCATTACCTTATTCATAGAGGTTCTTCCATAAAACACTAGCATCCATGCATGGAACCATAAACTTGCAACAACAAAAAATCAATAAACAATAGCAAATCAATAAAAGAAAAGAAAACTAAAAAAGGAAGGAAGTAGGAGAAAGGAAAGAAGAAGCCATTACCTTTATCATGGAGGTTCCCTCTTGAAACTTTAGCATGCATGCAAGAAACCTAAACCTGCACCAACAAAACAAGAATAAAGATTAGAAAATCAATAAAGGAAAAAGAAATAAAAATATAAAGGAAAGAGGATAAGGGAATGAAGAATCCATTACCTTCATCATGGAGGTTCCTTTGTGAAATTGAAATATGGGCCTCCATGAGCATTAAACCATAAAAGATGAAACATTAAGGGAGAAAGAAACCTAAACCTGCATGCAAGAAACCTAAACCTGCATCAACAAAACAAGAATAAAGATTAGAAAATCAAATTGGGAAAAGGAAATAAAAATATAAAGGAAAAAGGATAAGGGAATGAAGAATCCATTACCTTCATCATGGAGGTTCCTTCGTGAAATTGAAATATGGGCCTCCATGAACATTAAACCATAAAATATGAAACACTAAGGGAGAAAGGATAATGAAATAGAAGATAATGAGGGAAAAGAGAAAATGTAAAAAAATGAGAGAGTGGGGTTTGAGGGGATGGTATGAGAGAAGATAAAATATTTTAATTAAAATATTCAAAATTACCTCAATACTCATGAGGATTAAGACAATTGGATTATTTTAGCCATTAATATTTCTTAAATTTACTTTTGAAAAGTTTCCCCAACTTTTATTGAGATACGTAGAAAACTCTATCCTAAATCTGGAACTAAAATTGGAGCTAAATCCAATAATAAAAAAATGTTAAAGTTAGTGCCAAATTTGGTGTAACGAATGTTAAGGTTAGCACCAACTCATGAAATAACAGGAATTTTAATGCCATTTTGTGAAATAATGTCAAGTTTTCATCAAAACTATGAAAAAATCACTAAAAAGGTAAATGAAAGAAAGAAATAAGGAAGCTAAAAGGGAAGCTAATGATATAGTTTTCTTGTAATGTCATTTCCAAGTCTATATTTAATAGTTCCATTCATGTAAGTACCCATGCTTCCTTGGATAATCGTATGAAATGGTTCACTATTCCCAACTATATAGTGTTAAAGGATAATATGCTATGCTTTTCTTTGATTTTTTCCTCAATTTTCAAATGAGTAAGAGTTTGTACATTCATTAGGAATGATGGCAGTCAACTATCAATTTTAAGGTATGAAATGAGTTACATGATTGGAAGTTTCATTTTCTATAAAATTGAAATTTCATTTTTTTCATAACATCATGGTAGATGAATCCAATCATGTCAAATTAGTTGGGATTTATAATTATTCTTATATAACCCCAATATGATCTCCCAATCACGCATTCAAGAATCCTTTTACATAATTATAATTTTTTCATCTTTAAATTCAACGTGTTCTTCTAGTGGAATAAGTTTGAAATCAAACATGTTAATGATTGTATCGAGTGTTTTCCCAATTTTATATGATATCATCGGATGTTGATCCATAAACAAGGAGCTTATATCCCACCAGTTATTGTGTGGAATTATCTCTAATATTTATTCTCTATCTTATTGATCTACAAACTTTTTTGGACATTCCACTAGAACAATTTGTCACAATGGATCCTATAATATGTTGAAATCTTTATTATGCAGGTTTATTTCCTTAGATCTCAATTTTTTTATATCTAGCTTATTGCTCTATTTTTATAGAAAATAACTAAAATATGAAAATAAAAGAATAGGAAAATGAAAAACCACCATCCACACAAAAAACACAAGACTTACCCTAGGAAACCCAATACAAGAAAAATCCCAGCTCATAGGTGTGGCCTATGCTATGCTCCCTTTGCTTTAGTTATCAAAATGAAAATACAAATGAATGGACATTCACTATGGAGTTTCCTATGACATTGTGGTCGGATCGACTACCATGAAATATTCCTCATCTATGGAAAAAGTACAATGCTAAAGAATGGAACCCCTTCTCTTCTTAGTGACTCAATATTTAAAATAGCCCAATAGTTGTCTAGGGTTAGTTTTTTTTCATCCTCAACCCTCACTAAGTGATAAGGGTTTGGACCTTCTAGAATATTCTTGAAATTCCACATATGGCTATCCCTGCATGTGTGAGTAATCAGGAATGATGTGGCATCCACTCATACCATGGTGGTCAACAAGGTAGGTCGACTTCCAAGAGGCATAACTTCCACATACGACCTCTAATTAAGAAAATATTTGCACTGTTGGAAAGGTATTGATGTGTAAAATATATTCAATGGGTTGGAAGCTTTTCTTGTAAAGTTTTGACCCTAAAAAAATTTGTTTGATGCCTCTAAATGGATTAAGAAGGTTCTGGACCCCAAATCTCCAACTGGGACATGATGCTAAAATGGACCCTACAAACCAAGTCCTCCATTTTTTCCACCTAAAAAGTACTAAGATAGATGAAAAATTATATGATGATCCATTGGAGATCACTTAAATAGAGACCTATGTGCTTATAATGATTACAAGGCTTGTTCTAACAGTGCAATGCCAAGTGCAAACTTTTTTTCTTTGTATTCTTCTACAGGAATGTAAGGATGAAATATTCCAATCAACTACCCATTATTGTTTAGTGTAACCTGCACTTGAAACAACCAACCAACAAGCAATACTCGTCAACACTCTGAGTTGGCTTCTCGATTTTTAATCACCAAGCATGCATACAAGGACTGAATATACTTCTCTTCTTCAAGGCTTGGGCTTAGGATTGATTATATGGATTTTTCTTGGGTGTCGCATGCACACAAAAAAAATAGCTATCATTTATTGTGAATGAATGGTTGTAGCTAGCCTAGTTAAATTTTCACCAATGTCCAACCACAACAACTTCAATGTCTCACAGATTGCATTTGGATTTATGCCAAATCTCTTCATTAGATAAAATAAATGTTTTGATATCGATCAATAATCACTCCTACTCAATGCTCAACCAATGATCAACATGTTTGTTAAAGGATTTATAACCTTATATTAATGGTTGACTATAAATATTGAGGAAATTGAATCAAGGTTTATTTCCCTTGACTAAATTCCTCTTATTCAGGATTGAGGACTATTTAATGGAGTATGCTTCATGTCTAATACATTCCCATCACTTCCATTCTAATGAATCCAATGAGAGAACAATTATTTATACTATGCAATTAACCAACAATATTGTGAAGAACTCTCTTTCCTTCAACTCAATTCTTACTCTACAATTTGCTTCTTCTACATCCTCCCATAAAAAATGGCTCACACAAACATTTTATTCACTTAAACATCATGAATGGATATCCAATTTGATGGTGCATAAAAATTACTTGGTTGTAGTGTTGAAAACCTCTTACCCCAACACCTAGGTACCTTGTTATATAGTGTTTTCCTTGTTGTAAATCAGATTAGCAACTCACAAAACAAAAATACATTGTTGGGATGTCCAAATCAAATAAATATAGCAGAAGAAAAACTAGAAACCAAATCATGCACACATAAACACCAATATTTTTGGGTAGATACCGCTGGAAAATTCCCAGAGGGAAAACCATTGCTGAGAAAGATTTTATTATGCTAAAATCAGGGATCTTGTAATAGGGATAATGGCCCACTAAGAGATATACAACCGCAGACAAACTTGGAAAATCCTAATCTGTAGTATGACCCATATTTTCATGCTTTTCGAGGTATATGTGACTTTTGCTTCTGCAAACCCGAAAATACACACCTGTCTCCACTAGCGCTCACATACACGTACAGAAATATTGTATGGAAAAATCAGTACGATGAAACCCTTTCTTGTGGCTTCACTTGACTGAAAACCACTTGTGGTTTCCTCTATTCTCTCTTCTCCTTGACCTAATCTCTAGATGGAAGCCCTTCTCCATATAAAAAATATCTCCTTGAGTGAAAGTCTCTCATGATCCAACCCTCTCTATGTCAACTCTCTCAACGTAAGTCTTGTCAAGTGTCTTCTCCGAGTTTACCCTAGCCTTGATTTTATAATCTTGAATTATATCTAACCCTAATATACAAAGTGATTGATGGTTAATATTACTTCTCACCTCACTTGAGATAAATGGATAAAATTAAAATGCTAACTTTTAGCATTTCCTTAAATAACTCACTTAATTTAATTAATTAATTAATTAATTAACTTTACTTTAATAATTCCTCTAATTAAAGTAAAGTTACCAATATAGAAGGATTTTGATGATTTCCACATGTCTAGAAATATAGACCTATGTAGAAATACCTTTCCGATGCTACTATGCATCAACGCTCCCTCTTAATGAACAAGGTATTCTGCACCACTCCAAGTCTATCTCTGAAGAAAAAACACTTCCCTTTATCTAAGGTTTTGGTCATAATAAATGCAACCTACTCATCTATGGAAATATATTGAAGATTAAATGCTCTATTTTGGATCCTATCCTGGATGAAGTGGTATATGATCTCAATATACTTGGACCTATCATGGAATACTAGATTCTCTGAGAGTTTGATACAACTTTGATTATCACGGTATATCATTGTAAGCTCCAACTCCTAATCAAATAAACATGTAAGAAATTGGTGAATCCAAATGGATTCATAACTAACCATACTCACTAGCATATATTGTGCCTCTACTAAAATGAGTGATACAGAAGTATGCTTCCAGTTGAACCAAGTAATCACTGCTAATCCCAAGATAAAGAAACACCCTAAGGTGCTCTTTCTGTCTACTACACTCCATGCCCAATCTGAGTTTGAGTATCCCTACAAATCCACTCCATCTCCTCCAAGATACCTCAATCCATAGTCCATTGTACCTCTAAAGTACCTAAGCACATGTTTCACTACTATCCAATGCACCTGCCTCGACTCCACCGTGAACTAACTCAAGGTGTTCATAGAAAAAAAAAATTGTCTTGGTGTTGACCAAATACATCAAGGACCCTATCAACTTCCTATATATCCTAGGATCCACCAACTCTGAATCTGAAGTGTCAATCTTATTCATATTGGTAACCATAGGTGTAGCCATCGGTCTCTATTCCTTCATCTTGAATATCCTCAATATATCTACCACATACTTCCCTTGACCAAGGAAGATCTCTCCCTTTACCTTCCATACCTCTAACCCAAAGAAATAATGCATCAAGCCAATTTCCTTCTTCTCAAACTCACTAGAAAATATGTTTTGCACCCTGCAATAAGCTCCTCTACACCTGTGAGAAACAAATCATCAATGTACATAACCAAGATGAGTGGATCTAACCCAACAAGTATGAAGTACAAGTTAGAATCCACCTCAATCTTGGTAAATCCCATATTGTTACAAGGAAAAACTCTCTATGGCTTGGGGTAAAACCACAACAGACATAATGACACCCAAAAATCAACTCTAATCTCAACTATGCTAGATAAATAGAAATTCCAACAAAAGAAAGGCCAAGATCCTACCTCCTATGGATGTATGTAGGAGACCATTTTCGATCTCATGATTCAATGCTTGATACCTAGAACTTGTCCTCAACATAAAGATACATGAGCTTATGAAAATATATGAAGTGTTGGAATATAAACTAGCATAGTTCATTAACATGCCAGACAACCCACTGATGATGAAAGTAGGAATCAATGCAATGAGTACATTCAACAAGTGTGAATAAAGGTGTTGAGGTCTAACACTTGAGGAATCCATCAAACATTAGACATTGATGTATTCCCAACTGTCGATGGAGAGAGAAACTGCCACTGATGATTAAAAGCCTCTAGGTACTCTTAAGACTCTAGATCTCGATTCCAGAATAGATGAGATGAGTTCGATGGAAGGAGATCCATTGAAAGGAGAGCATTGAGGTATCTCTCATAATCCAACATGAGGTACAAATATATACTTTGATAATTAGCTAGAAGAACTCAGGCGGATATTATATGCATGAATAAATGCCCATGTGCATCTCTTGTGTGCACCATATGAAAGTAGTACACTAAAGAGACCCTTTGAATAAAACCAATAATGAAAACTTTCGAAAGAGGCAAGGAAGCAACCAATAAGGTATAATGGAATCCAAGACAATGCATGAATCCCAATGTGTGAATATATCTCTTGGCATAGAACACAAGGGAAACCACCTAGTCAACGATCAATGAGGAGATGTCATCTGATGGGTTCACGGTTACCTACCAATTATGAAAGTAGGCCCAGGGTTCAAGGTAGGGATACAAATTCATGTTATTATGAGATTCACTTATAAGGGAATGACCGACATGAAAAGTCAAGAATTCTGAGGAATGGACAACACATGTTTGGACTTCCTTTGAATCATAGCATGAGACAAATGGATAACTCAAACAATATAGACTCAAGACTGATGATAGACCAAATATTTGTGATGCAAGAGGCATCGACAAACTCTCCATAGGGACTGGAAGAATAACCATTCGGAGGAGACTAACTATGAGTAACAAGTACAGCTTCCTAAGGCCATACTAAACCCAAACGTTTGATGAATGGAATGAAAAAATTGTGCTATGTTCAAAGGAAACACGACTACTGCCGATAAGAGACACTATTATTTTCCCAACCCTTTTTTTTTTAAATGCGGAAGAATGTTATGATAAAAGAGAGGAAACGAGTGTCACAGGTAAGTGAGAAAGTTCCATGCAATGGAACATATTCATTCCTGATGTAAGGGAACACATGTGGTATATGGAGACTCAGGGGGATGTTTCTTCTTAGGGTAAAGGGTGTCAAGCTACATAGGATATATGGAAGGAACTGCTTCGTAAATGTTGAGATTTTTTGGGGAAATAGGCTTATAATGAGCAAGCAAGAGTTGGCATTAAGCTCAATAATGTTCGAAGGTGATAAAATGAAATTACAACTTGACACTAGAAAGAAACTTCCGGTAATGTTATTTTTCATAGATTTAGTCCCCCAGGATCAAAAAAGCATAAAGTGATACTAAGGATAACTCTTCTAGCGACTAGTTACTAGAGTGTTCCTTTCTCATAATTAGTCTATTTGGTCTGAAAAAGGTTTAAACGTATACTGAAATATACATCCTTTCAAATCCATTTAACAAGTGTGAAAGAGACAAGATCACTTGTAAATATTTTCATTTTAAGGAGTCTGAAAAGAGCTTAACTAAGAATCTAGTAGGTTGTTCGGAGTAGCCCATAATGGAGGGAGTCCCATAGGTAGTGGTAAGAATGAGATTGATTAAGAAAATTAGGTTGAAACGGAAAGTCATAACAGGACTATAAGGGACTCTCGAACCTATGGAGTAACTTATGCATGGGAGCCAAATGGAAAAAGTGTTCTAACTAGGGTACCCATGTTTGGTAAGACTTTACCACTTAATAATGACACTGCTAGTAATAGAGAGTGTTGTACTATGTTGTCATTGATGTCAAAGGGATGATGTCAAGTATTGTCTTGGTAATGTGTTTGTATCATTGATGTATTTATTGTTGGATCATGTGGTCATGGATGTAATTTATGTCAAAGGGATAATTTCATGAGGTGTCAAAGGGAGGTATTGTCATGGGTTGATGTTCCAAATGGATTGATGTATAGATGGGTTGATGTAAAGGTTGATCATTGTTGTCTTGTCATGGATGATAGATAGTACCAAATGGATGAAATCCAAAGTGGTCCTCTTATGGTGAAATCCATCATGAGAAGATGCTTTGCGAAATCCAAATGGTTAGGTGGTTGAGAAATCCTAGCATTGTGGTTAGGGAACCCAAGTTTGTTTGAGGAATAATTTTATGAAGATTAGTGAATTTTTCAATGAGATTATTCCATATGGATAGTGCTCATCATGCCATTTCTGGTGATATGTGGAACGTCACATAACTCCTCACGGTTAGAGATTTATGACCATGTGAAGTTGGAGAACCATCATGTGTTGTCTAGAAGCTCCTAGAAGGTCAAAGAAATCAAAATTATTCTAGAATCTCCTAGAATAAGTTGACGAGACAAAGTGGTTAGTCACGAGTTAAGTGGTTGCAACAATAAAACAATTAAAAATAAATTAGTTGTAACTAGAAGTGGAGAGTTTACTATTTGTGCAGAAAGTGGTTATAAGTGGACAAGTGGTTAGAAGTGGGTTATCCCCAAAACAAGGAAGTTGGTTAGATTTGGTTAGATGATAACCCCTAGAGGAAGCTACTTGGAGAAGTATAAATAAGAAATAAAGGATCTCTTATGTGTGTGAATATATTGAGTATATTGAAGATCTATTTTTGGTGAAAGATTCATTGCAGGTACTCATGGACACATCAAAAGTTATGTAAGTATGAGTTTTGGCAATGAAAATTTTTTAGGTTCACAAAACCCTAGTGTTCTAAAGATGTACGTGGGTTGTAGTGGGCTAGGGATAGTATGTACGTGGCTTGAAGGAGAGCAGGGCACACACAGTTGGAAAGGACATGAAAATATTGAGTAAGTGTTGGTGTTAGGTTCTTGAAGTATGAAGCAAGTTCATATGATATCATTCTATAGGCTCATATCAGTTGTCGATGTTCTGTTACAATTATATTTTATGTTGATGCTTAGATTTACTCATGGTATGGTAAATTCTTGAAGCATTATTTGTAGGGTTTTTGTGATGTTTGAATATGGTATATGGTGACTGGTTAGTTAAGTATTTCAGTTCTGGTATAATTGAGAGATATCTATGATCTATAATGGTGCATGCATGAGGAACATGCATATCTTATTGGATGGTATAGATCTTCTTGTTGTTGGTGATGGTACATATTGGGCAGTGATAGGCAGGTTGCAGTGACAGTGATTGGTGGATGTGACAAAGGCAACAAGGGTATGAAGGGCATAAGTTGTGAAGTTTCAGAAAGCCTAGTTTCTGAAGGTGTACCCAGGATGAAAGAAGCAAGAATGTGTACATCCGCGTGTTGTAGTATAGGAAATTCGCGTACATATGTGTGTTGCAATATAGACAGGTCATGTACTTGTTGAAATATAAGATTATGTCTACAATTTGGGTCTTGGACTTGAGGATTGGATTCATAATTTTAGTTGGTGCTGAAATCTACAGGGAGGTCTTGCATTGAGATTTGGTGATCTCTTTGAGTTGGTGCTCATTTCAGTTGGTGTTGATAAATCCCAAGGATTGTATTTTGTAATACAAAATAAACTTATACATATATATGTTGCTCTTTGAGTTCTTTATTGTGATGGTGCATAGTTATTTATTGTCAATATATTTCATTGAGATATGTTTACATGCAAGCAACTAGGTGTGAATAGAAGTAATGAGTAATGATGTTGTGAATGGTATCTTTAATCAACCACTCAAACATAGAATATGGTGGAATGGTAGCTTTAATCAACCTCTTTATCCTACACCATTCTTGAATGTGGTTAGAATTGTGGGTGGCTTTGTCCCGACAAAAAGTAGACAAAATCTTTGTACCAGCCTCGTAACGAACTGACAGTTGAAATTGGTTGAGGAAAGCCAAGACCAACTCATTGAAAGTAGGGTATGTGCCCCCTGGTAGCTCAATGTACCATTTTACAACAACCCTCGTGAGGGTGCGTTGAAACAGTCTCAAACAAATATAATTTTCATTAAGAGAATTACTTGAGCACCATAGGTGAAAAGTAGTGGCGTGATCTCCTGGATCTTCATCATTCTAAAATGACCCTCAATTAATGCATAATGTATACATATAAGCTAGTAAAACTCTTAACTAGTTTTGTACAATTATAAGGTGAAACTTATTATTAATCTTTTATTATTATTTAAAATTTAAAAATATAAACAAATCGATAATAAATTACCAACAACAATTATATTTCCACTCACAATTAGCCATTAATTTTCCACAACGTCATTTAAATTAAAAATCTACTTGAATGGCTATAGACAACTAAATTATCAAATTAATATATCCTTAACTACTCCTTGCATATAATTCTTGAAGTATGTTGGCCAATCAAAGTTAGAACTCAATGTTTAACTGCTAATATATTCATTTGGGGTTAATATATATCATAATTAAATTAATTACTTTTTGGTATATGAAAGGGAAAAGGGTGTGGATCCCATAGCTAGGCATGGAAAACCCGAAATGTTTTTAATTTTGAGAACAAAACTAGATGTACGTGGGATGTAATGGAACAACCTAAGTATACGCAAGTTGTCTAATTGTAGCCCGCATATATGCATAAAAATTTGAATTTTTGACTTTGGATTGAGAAAAATGGGGTAATTGAGTCTACAGAGGGAAGGGGAAGGTCATGAAAGCATGATGCATAGAGTGTGTAAAAAATTGTGATAACATATTCCCCCTAATGTGTGAGGTCAAAGGAGCTATCACAATGGCTGAAATACATTATAATTCTCATAAGTGGAGTCGTGAGGACCTAGCTAGAAGAACTAGTCACCCCTCATAATATTACAATATATGTTGACTATGTACACATGACTGCCAATATGACGTACACTTCATATCCATGTGACTATGTAATGCAATTTTTCATGACCATAAATAGGAAATACAAAGTAGGCATGTGCCATAGATATTCATGGTCACAAACAAGACATAGTGGAGTCTGGTTTCAAAATCAATTGAGTACATCTATATATGATGAAGTACAATATAATATTCCATGATAACTGAATTCATATAGGTTCTGGTACTCTGAAATATAACAATAGATATGAGGTGTTGCTACTGTGAAATGGAGGTCTTCTACACTAGTCGTTGATGGTGCAAGTCTACATCGCGTGAATAAAGGAGTTGAAGCTGAGCATGATGAGACTTCATTTGATTACCAGTCATTGAGGTATATCGTTAAAAAATGTGAGACAAGCCACCGATGATGAAAGTAGGAATCAAGGCACTGAGTAAATTAAATGTGTGAATAAATCTATTGAGGTCAAACACTTAAGGAATCCATCGAACATGAGACATTGATTTATTCCCAACTGTCGATGGAGAGAGAACCTGCCACTGATGATTGCAAGCCTCTAAGTACTCTTAATACTCTATATCTCGATTCTAGAATAGATGAGTTGAGTTCGATGGAAGGAGATGCATTGAAAGGAGAGAATTGAGGTATCTCTCATCATCCAACACGAGGTACAAAACTATACTTTGATAATTATCTAGAAGAAAATAGACGAATAGGATATGCATGAACCAATGACCATGTGCATCTCTTGTGTGCACCATATGAAAGTAGTACACTAAAGACACCCTCTGAATAGCAGCCAATAATGAAAACTTATGAAAGATGTGAGGAAGCCACCAATAAGGTTTAATGGAACCCAAGATATTGCATGAATCCAAATGTGTGAATAGATCGCCTGCCATAGAACACAAGGGAAACCACCTAGTGAGAGAACAATGAAGATATGTCATCTGATGGGTTCATGGTCACCTATCAATGAGAAAAGTAGGCCCAGGGTACAAGGTAGGGATAAATATTCATGTGATTCTAAGATTCACTTCTAAGGGAATGACCGACATGTAAAGTCAAGAATTTTGAGGAATGGACAACACATGTTTGAACTTCCTTTGAATCAGAGCATGAGACAAATGGATAACTCAGGAAACATAGACTCAGGACTAATGATAGAACAAATTTTTGTGATGCAAGAGGCATCGACAAACTCTCCATAGGGACTGAAAGAATAACCAGTCAGAGGAGACTAACTCTGAGTAACGAGTACAACTTCCTAAGGCCATACTAAACCCAAAATTTTGATGAATGGACTCAAAAAATTGTTCCATGTTTAAAGGAAATAGGACTACTTTCGACAAGAGACAATATTCTTTTCCCAACCTTCTTTTTTTTTAAATGAGGAAGAATGTTATGATAAAAGAGGGGAAATGAGTGTCACGGGTAAGTTAGCAAGTTCCATGCAGTGGAACATATTCATTCTTTATGTAAGGGAACACATGTGGTATATGGACACTTGGGGGGATGTTTCCTCTTAGGGTAAAGGTTGTCAAGCTACAAAGGATATATGGAAGGAACTGCTTAGTGAATTTTGAGAATTGTTTAGGAAATAGGATTATAATGAGCAAGCAGGATCTGGAATTAAGCTCAACAATGCACGGAAGGTGATAAAATGAAATTACAAATCAACACTCGAAAGAAACTTCTGGTAATGTTTTTTTTCATAGATTTAGTCCCCCGAGACCAAAAAACATAAAGTGATACCAAGGAGAACTCTTCTAGCCACTGGTGACTAGAGTGTTCCTTTCTCATAATTAGTCTATTTGGTCTAAAAAAGGTTTAAACTTATACTGAAATATACATCCTTTCAAATCCATTTAATGAGTGTGAAAGAGACAAGCTCACTTGTAAATATTTTCATTTTAAGGAGTCTGAAAAGAGCTTAACTAAGACTCTAGTAGGTTGTTTGGAGCAACCCATAATGGAGGGAATCCCATAGGTAGTGGTCATAATGAGATTGAGTAAGAAGAATGAGGTTGAAGTGCAAAGTCGTAATAGGACTACAAGGGACTTCCAGACCTATGGAGTAACTTCTGCATGGGAGCCAAATGGAAAAAGTGTTCTAACTAGGGTACCCATGTTTCGTAAGCCTTTACCACTTAATACCGACACTTCTAGTAATAGAGAATGTTGTACTATGTTGTCATTGATGTCAAAGGATTGATTTAAAAGGGTTGATGTCAAGTATTGTCTTAGGAATGTGTTTGTATCATAGATGTATGGATTGTTGGATCATGTGGTCATGGATGTAATTGATGTCAGAGGGATAATGTCATGAGGTGTCATAGTGATGTATTGTCATGGGTTGATGTTCCAAATGGATTGATGTATAGATGGGTTGATGTAAAGGCTGATATTTGTTATTTTGTCATGGTTGATAGGTAGTACCAAATGGGTGAACTCCAAAGTGGTCTTCTTATGGTGAAATCCCTCACGGAAAGACGCTTTGCAAAGTCAAAATGGTTAGGTGGTTGAGAAATCCTAGCAGTGTGGTTAGGGAACCCAAGTTTGTTTGAGGAATAATTTTATGAATATTAGTGAATTTTTTAGTGAGACTATTCCATATGGATAGTTCTCGTCATGCCATTTCCGATGATATGTGGAACGTCACATAACTCCTCATGGTTAGAGATTTATGGCCATGTGAAGTTGGAGAACCCTCATGTGTTGTCTAGAATCCCCTATAAGGTCAAAGTCAAATTATTCTAGAAGATCGTAGAAGAATTTGACCAGTCAAAGTGGTTATTCATGGGTTAAGTGGGTGCAACAAGAAAACGATTAAAAATAAATTAGTTGTAACTAGAAGTTGAGAGTTTACTAGTTGTGGAGAAAGTGATTATAAGTGGACAAGTGGTTAGAAGTGGGTTAGCTCCAAAAGAAGGAAGTTGGTTAGAGTTGGTTAGATGATAACCCCTAGAGGAAGATACTTGGAGAAATATAAATAAGAAAGAAAGGGTCTCTTATGTGTGTGAATATCTTGAGTATATTGAACATCTTTTTTTGGTCAAAGATTCATTGCAAGTACTCATGGACACATCAAAAGTTCTATAGGTATGATTTTTTACGGTGAAAATTTCAGAGGTTCACAAAACCCTAGTTTTTTGAAGATGTACGCAGGCTGTAGTGGGCTAGGGCTCGTATGTACATGGGTTGAAGGAGAGCAAGGAACGTACAATTGGAAATGACATGAAAAGTTTGAGTAAGTGCTAGTGTCAGGTTCTTGAAGTATGAAGCAAGTTCACAGGATTTCATTCTATAGGCTCAGATCAGTTGTCAATGTTCTGTTACAGGTATATGTTATCTTGATGCTTAGATTTACTCATGGTATGGTAAATTTTTGAAGAATTATTTGTAGGTTTGTTGTGATGTTTGGATATGGTATATGGTGATTGGTTAGTTGAGTAGTTTAGTTCTGGTATAATTGAGAGATACATATGATCTGTAATGGTGTATGCATGATGAACATGCATATATTATTGAATGGTATAGATCTGTTTGTGGTTGGTGATGGTACATATTGGGCAATGACATGTAGGTTGCAATGACAGTGACTGGTGTATGTGATAGAGGCAGCAAGGGTTTGAAGGGAAAAAGTTGTGAAGTTTCAGAAACCCTAGTTTTTGAAGGTGTACCCAGGCTGACAGAAGGAAGAATGCGTACATCTGCATGTTGTAGTATAGGAAGGTCACATACATATGCATGTTGAAGTATAGACAGATCGCATACCTGTTGAAAGATAAGATTTTGTCTACAAGTTGGGTCTTGTACTTGAGGTTTGGATTCATATTTTCAGTTGGTGTTGAGATCTGTAGGCTAGGTCTTACATTGAGATTTGGTGCTCTCTTTGAGTTGGTGATCGTTTCAGTTGGTGTTTATAAACCCCAAGGATTGTAGTCTGTATTACAAAAGAAACTTATACATATATGTGTTGTTCTTTGAGTTCTTTATTGTCATGGTGCATAATTCTTTATTGTTAATATATGTCATTGAGATATGTTTACATACAATCAACTAGGTGTGAATTGAAGTAATGAGTAATGATGTTTTGAATGGTATCTTTAATCAATCACTCTAACAAAAAATATGGTGTAATGGTAGCTTTAATCAACCCCTTTCTCCTAGGCCATTCTTGAATGTGGTCAGAATTGTGGGTGGCTTTATCATGACGAAAAGTAGACAAATCTTTGTACTGGCATCGTAACGAACCGACAGTTGAAAGTGGTTGAGGAAAGACAAGACCAACTCATTGAAAGTATGGTATGTGCCCCCTGATAGCTCAATGTACCATTTTTCAAAAACCCTCGTGAGGGTGCGTTGAAACAGTCTCAAACAAATAGAATGATCATTAAGAGAATTAGACGAGCACCATAGGTGAAAAGTAGTGACATGATCACCTGAATCTTCATCATTCTAAAACGACCCTCAATTAATGCATATTGTATAAATATAAGCTAGTACAACTCTTAACTCGTTTTGTATAAGTGAAAGTTATTATTAATCTTTTATTATTATTTAAAATTTAAAAATATAAACAAATCGATAATAACTTACTAGCAACAATTATATATCCACTCGCAATTAGCCATTAATTTGCCACAACATCATTTAAATTAAAACTCTACTTGCTATAGACAACTAAATTAACAAGTTAAGAAATCCTTAACTGCTCCTCGCATATAATTCTTGAAGTACGTTGGCCGATCAAAGTTAGAACACAATGCTTAACTACTAATATATTCATTTGGGGTTAATATATATCGTAATTAAATTAATTACTTTGTTTTTATTTTACAAATCATCTATCCAATAACTACATGACCTGAAACTACCTTGCTAAATTTATTAACCTTCACAACAATAGGTATCTCACTCTCTAAACAAAGGAAAAATTATATAATACTTGATTAAGCAAAATCAAATAGTTCATGTAGTCACATCAATTGCTACATTATTCTAAGGATAGGTGTCAACTTTTTGGGATATTCTTTTCTCTAGAATAATATATCTTATAACATTATATCCAAGGTTAAATTTTCATTTCCAACCAGGCTCAAATTCTTAAGTTTTTTGACAACCACTTCTTGGAATAATTGATTATTTTTTAAATCAGACTACCATATTATATCCTTAACGCAGACTACCGTATTACTGAAATCATTTATTTCTGGATCTAAACTCTGTAAGGGTAAGCAAATTTTTTTAATTTTCTAGAGTCACAGAATTTTTTCAAGTATAACCTTTTTTTTTGTGTGTGTGGTACTACTTCAATAATTACACTCATTTTATTCTGACAGAAATGATCTAACATTCGAATCAATACATACATCATCGTTAAAACAATGATCGTTTTGAGATAATTCTTTAGTAAATTCAACACATATTATAGATCCAAAACTCGACGAAATTCTGCCATTCTACTAACAAACATACAATGAACACACAGGTTAACAATTATCAATAAAATTTCTGTTTTAACTATCTGTACATTCATATTTTTCTGTTTCTTTAGCCGCGCATGGGTTTATCAATAGTCTATAGATTAAATTTTAAATCTAAAAGTCTTGTCAATGCAAAAATTAAAAGTGATCAACCATTTATAAATATCAATATCTAGAACAGTTGAGTACCGTAATCATAAGATTCTAGGGTGATTGTTGATGATCTTCAATCCAAGATTTGCAAATTCACTCCTTTGTCTACTAATCTCGAAACTTCATTGGTGCCTCCGACATAGTGTTAGGTGTACTTTTCTTCACCCTTAGCTCTTCGAGCCGCAAAGGGGCCACACACAAAAACTAGAAACAATAGCACCCAAAATTTTCCTTGCAATGAAGAGCTTCCACTCTTTGTCAAGTTTTGGAACCCAACTCTCACAAGTAAAACTTAGTCAAGAAAAAAATTTGATCCTCACAAATGTAAGATCCTCTTTCCCTTTCTCTCCATTTCTTTTATAGAAAAATCTCCAATGACACATGTCCTCATAAAAAAATAATTAATTTTAAATGATTTAATTAAATGATTAATCACCCACTACAAGTGTGACATTCTCTCCAAGTTGAACATGTAAATTCCTTTTTTATTTTATTTATTTAAAAATTTTCCCTCACATTCCCCAATGTGCTCTTATTTTTGCTCTTAGTTGTCCCTTAGTTCCTCAATCCCTCATTTGATTTGTGTTCCCTAAATAGTTCTTAATTTGAGTTGGATTATGAGTCTTCTTTTAGTTATGATTAGTGGTATATTGACTCAAGATGCTACTCTATGTGAACCACCTATTTTCTCATGTTTTAATTTCTTCTTATTTAAAAATTCCCTTTTATTAGTTGGATGCACACATGTGCATATACCCAATTCATTCTTTTACCTAGCTCACTAGTCTAAATCATTTTTTATGTTTTAATTTAGTGAAACTATTATACTTAGACTCTTTGTTATTTTCTTATTTATAATTTAATGAACAAAAGTAGGGTCTTTTCTAAACGTCTAAGTATTTTATTTTTATTTTCTAATCCTTCTAGATTTTTATTACTCACATTTGATTATGCGATGCGCCCTTCAAGATGCACCTTCGTGCTCCAAAGGTGTCACTCTCATTTGACTAGTTTTGAAAGTGTGTCTGACACTTGGAGTCAACACTCCACTTGGTTGACCTTGTGAGAGACTAATGGATTCTAAGGAATAAGGATTCCTCGTTATTGTGTGCCCCTTAGATTTTTTCATGAACGGTTGTCTCAGTCTTCCCTCCCGACATTGTGGACCTATCAAACTAGGTAATTGTTAACCTACAGTTGAGGTCACAGCGGGAGTTTTATTAGGCTGTGATAGGAACATTGTCACACCTCTCCCTCAACTGTCTAGTTTTTGTATTGCATGACCCCTTTAATCCTTATTTGAGTCAAATTAGAAAGCACCATTGAGCCTGCATCCACTGACAAGAACAATGTCAATAATCCATATACATAACATCCATACTAAAATCATCATATAAATCACATGCTTGTAAATCAAATACTCAAACCAAATACAAGTCCACTCCCTTACTCAATCTGGAGTCCAAGGGAGTTTTTTGATGCCATTTGCATCCTCAACCTATCAATGTATCCTACACACTCAGAAAAATTCATCAATAATACCCGTCGATACATATATACATATAGAATTTAACATATAATCACAATGGCATCAAAATATAACTCATAAGCAAAGCATAATCATAATGTATCATAACCGGATCACTTGCTCGCAAGTGTCCTCAAAGAATAAGTCAATATAAAATGTGCTTAGTAGAACTGGATGTTACACATTCTTACCCTCAAATTTTGGAATGTCTGAGGTAAGCTTAGTGGGAATGGGGGGCCATGTCAGGTCATGACACATAGGGTCATTCATTAATTTTGATAGATCTAGAAAATTTAGCATGGCGAGAAAAGGGATCCTTGGTTGTGGAATTTGAGACCATGCTCCTAGGATATACTTATGTGGAGAGGCAACATGTCGATAAGGGTTCTAGTAGACACCATGGCCCTTCACGGTAGGATAATATCCCCCTCCTACTTGATTCATAAAAGGTTGTATAGGCGTCATCACTGATGGGATGCTTGTGAATAAAAAGTGACATGATACAGATCCCCCATGTGAGGATATATATTTCCCCTTGGCAAAGGGATTCCATGCATAGGGTTGACTATATTATAAAATTGATTCCCCCCTGACATAATGCCAGAGGTTTGAGGATGTATTTCCATAATAAAATCATTTATGAGCATAGGCATTGTGGAAGAAGGATAGACAAATGGAATATACGAAGTAGAACCACCTCCCATTTGTCCATTCCATCTTTGAAAACCATAACTAGGATTGGGTGTGGAGGAAGGAGGATTCCAACCCCCTACCAAAGGAAATGACTAAGGGATGTGACCCCCACCAAACGAAAAATAATTGTAAGGAGGCAATGTGCCCCCATACCCAAAACTGGTATTAATGTTTGATGCTAAAATAAAGGACGACATGTGTAGAGTCATGTTAGGCATACCAAAAGAAAATGGATTAGAGACCAAAGGCTTTGACTGAGCATTATAACCATGAATCTCAGTCGAAAAGGTTCCAGCGGCAAGAGAGATTGATAATGGTAGAGTCGTACTTCTCAAAAATATATAAGGACCCGTCCCCATGGACATCGGTGAGTTCATGGACAAGGTAATACTATCTAAGAGATTTGTAGGACTCCATGTAACTGTTGATGAGGGATTCATAGGGGTTCCACCAATCATATCATAGGTAGGAGTTGAATGGATTCTTGATCCATTCATACCTGAATAAGTACTCATATCAGTGCTCATGATGAGGTTGTCATGATCCTGGGCAGTGGAGATGTATGTACCACATTTATTAACTCTACACCTTTTAGGAGGTGTTTTCGATATCAGACCAAACTATGGTAATTGATTCAAAATACGAAAAAACCAGTAGGGAAATTGGCCTCGCTCCATGATGACTCAAAACTTGTGACACAAGAAAAAATCGTAAGGCCAAATAATGTACAAAGTGCATGCTCCTAAATAAATCTAGGGCCAATGCACGCAAACAAGATAGGATGGTTGAAAGGGACCTCCAAAACTAAAGAAGGTATGTCTCTCCTAGGAGGGGATGAGACTCCTGAAGAATAGAGTGGAGGTAACAGAATCAGTTATAAGGACCCTCGTGGGCTTCATAGTGCAATTGGCGAAATCCCTCCAGAGAGAGAATCCTCCATAAATTCTATGTGTTTTCCAATCCCTATCTAACTCAGGGTACCTGCAAATAACCCCTGTAAGCAACCTATGTGCATACCTAGGTCAGGAAACTAGTGTCACCATGGTATAACCAATTCTCGGGTGAGAAGTCTCAGGTCAAGTCCATCATATGGGCAAGGTAGAAAATCTCAAAGCCTCAAAAGTAACGCCTTTCATAGAGGTAAAGGCACTAGTGAAACCCCCAGATACAAATAGAACCTCAAAAATATCTCTGACGCTGGGAAGGTGTTAGAGGGCTATCTCTATAACCAAATTCATGAAAACTCGTGCTTAAATCAGGTGTGAGTGGAGCCTTCCAAGGAAACTGATTATACAATGGGTTTCACCACTCCCTAGACAGACACCTATGTTGAATTTTATAGCCTTGGAGAAATTTACTCACAAAATCCTATTCCAAGGCCCTAAGTCCTAAACTTGTTTGTGTACCTTGAAAAATGAAATCGTTTCTAGTCAATTTTAATTATTGATCGTTAATTTTAGTGGCTTCTTCTTACTCAAGAGGTGCGATCGTGAAACTAATGGTGTGATGACTCAGCATATGAAAGAAGCACATGTAAAAATATTACTAACTACTAGTCTTATTTTTCAATAGAAATGGAATGCTTCTAAATGTCGTTTATAAGATGCACTATATTCAATTTTAATGATAATGCAATTTTTCCTAAGATGCCAAGACTAGTGCAATCTGAAAAAAAGTGCAAATGCTTCAAGTAAATTTCAAAAACACACCTTTTTTTTGTATTTTCAGTATAAGGAAATGAAAATGAAAAAATTGAAGAAACAAACTCTTGGACAGATCCTACTACCATCACAGGAAGACAAGCCAAGTGGGACAATAATAAGTTACTACTCATATCAAGATGCAAGGACTAAAGATGAGAAACTAGTTTTCCCAAAAATTCAAGAATAATGCAACTTCCTATCACTCTACAGACACTCAATAGACAAKATAGAGACCCAAGAAGACTCAACAACACTCAAAACTCACCCAAAAAACACCACATTGAACCAAAAAGGTTTATAAAAAAGTGTACGTGATTGTTCRTGGMGAAAAAGCATATGTATGCGCCCTACATACAGACAACACACATATGTACGTGACTTTCAAAGGAAAACCCACGTATATAGAGAAAKACATTGTCTAGGTAAGGACCAGTCCAAGAAACCCAGATGTAAAGAAACATAGAGRTTGTTAAGAAACAAGAGACATACAAACTCAGGAAAATGGAGAGCGGTCAAAGAGAAAAATCACCAATAACCCCAAAAGGGAGAGTTCCCCAAATTYTKTTACGAGGAAAAACTCTCTATGGATTGGAGTAAAACCATAATAGACATAATAAAACCTAGAAATCAACTCTATTATCAAGTATGTTAGATAAATAGATATGCCAACAAAATAAAGGCCAAGAGCCTACCTCCTTTGGACGTCCRTAGGAGACCACTGTCGAGCTCACAATTCAATTCTTGATACTTTCAACTTGTCCTCAACATTCAAGATACACAAGCATATGAAAATATATGAAGTGTTAGCATATAAAGTAGCATAGTCCATTAACATGTATAACAAATTTACCCATGGAAAATAATACAAATGTTTGTAACATATAATTGGACGAGAAAAAAGTAGTTATATTAATATAATCAACAAAATTACATATGTGACAACTTTCTGTAGCGGCACTTGATGGAACCAAGAAACTATGTCCCTCCACCTGGGTATTTTGTCAGGAAATAAATGATACTTCCACATTAAACCTAGCATAATAGAGGAAGAATTTAATCAAGAACACAAATTCCACAAGCAATTACACTGTACACCGAGATTTTACCCTAGAAAACCAACTTTCCTTTGAGCAATATGATCTCTTGTTGTCTTATTGAATTAGAATAAAAGGTTACATGTCTAACCTGTGTCCACACCTAAGACACAATCAACATCATACCCTCTTGCACAAGAAATAACAAACATGCAGCCAATTTGACTTACATATACATGACCAAAAACCTACCATTTACACATGCATTACCATATATTTCATTAGCCTTTACAACCTTACAACACACCTCTTTATAGGATTTACTACATGAAAAACCCTAAATATTAGCACCCAAAAATGGTTACATATACATGCATATCATTGGCTACAAATCCCACAAATCCCTGGATTCTATTACAGTCGACTCCAACTCGGTTTACCAATCGGCCTTCATTCGGTCTCTAGTCGGTTGTCTCAGGCCTGCACTTCGACCTCTTGATGGTTGACTTGTCATTGATATATTTTACTTCGACTTTACCCTATCGACTCTCTCAACCTTCGACTTGTTTTCTATCCACCTCAACTTTGACCGTCGACCATCATTCGATTCACCTTGACTACACTTTCACTGTAAAGAATATAACAACCCAACATTCTCCCACTTTTTGTCTTCTTTGTTGAAACCAGAGATTCTTGAACTTTTTTTCACAGACCCAGGGTAACGATACCCATTTCTTCTTTGCACCAAAAGAAATTCACAACACTCACATACTTGGTCAACGAGTCTGCTATGTTTTCCAACATGTCTACTTTCTCCAGTAGCACCTTGTTACTTTCCACCATGTCTCTTATGAAACGGTATTGTACATCAATGTGCTTAGTCTTTGAATGATAAGAGGGGTTATTTTCCAAAAATAGTGTGCTTTGACTGCCGCAACTTACCTTCATATCCTTCTTCTCAAACCCATTTCTTCAACACAACCTTTGAATCCATACAACTTGTTTTCTTCCATGAGTGGCCGCCATGTATTCAAATTCTATTATCGACAAGGCTATGACCTCATGTCACTTACTCATCCAACTTATTGCTCCAATGAACATCTTGAAGACATATATGTTGGTCGAACTTCGTTGATCCAGATCTCCATCCCAGATGACGTCAAAAAATCCATGTACATCTAATTTACCACTGTCACCTCCAGGTTTTCCTTGGTAGCATATAACATAGTCCTTCATGCTACACAAATACTTGAATACTCTCTTGGAAATTTTCCAGTTCTCCTTTCTAGGTGCCAACATGTACCTGGTCAACACTTCCATTTCATGGGAAATATTTGGTCAAGTGCAGACCATTGCATACATTATACTACCAGCCGCAATTGCATAGGGAACATGTGCCATGTCCTCTATTTATTCTTATATCTTTGGACATTGTTCAACAATAAGCCTTGCTCCCACAGGAATTGGCACCTTCATAGGTTTGCAATCCTACATGATGAATCATTTCGTAACTGTTTCAATATACTTCATTTGATTCAACCAAATATTTTTAGTGTCTTTATCTCTCTTAATATCCATTCCTTCCCGCACGGGTGTAGACCGATTGGCAAGTGTCGTGTAAATGGAAGGAACTATGTAAAAAGAGGTCTCAAGGTCGATTCTCACCCCGATTTACTCGGAGGGCGTGCTTGTGGGCTGTGCATTTCTCCCTAGGGGTTATAAGGCAGCCGGTAGGATTCGACCCTGTGTCACGCGAGTACGATACTGTCGTTGTTACCAATTCCCCTAGTTACAAAAAAAAATATATATATATCCATTCCCAAAATGAAGTTCATTGCACCAAGATCCTTCATGTCGAACTTGGAGTATAATTGCTTCTTCAACTCCTTTATTGTGTCCATGTTGTTTCCAATCAGTAACATGTCATCAACATACAAAGCTACATATATGAAACACCCACCTTCTTCCTTGGAATATATGCAATGATCATCTTTGATTCTCCCAAATCCAAAACTAAGGATGTATGTGTCAAACTTTCGGTACCACATCCTTGGCGATTTATTTAGACCATAAAGAGATATTTTTAGTTTTCACACCAGCCCTTTCTTTCCCTTTTCTACAAATCCTTCAGGTTGTTTCATGTAGATTTCTTCTTCTAGGTCCCCATGTAGGAACGTTGTTTTCACAT
>SNQJ01S0118070.1:9762-25629 GCA_010110895.2 Picea sitchensis
GAAAGACACATTTTTACGGAAATACCAAGACTATTGTAAGGATAATGCTAAAAACTACATTTTTAAAATGCAGCAAACAGAAGATGAAAGTCCTAAAGACTACCTAGAAAGGTTCTTATACAACTATTAGAAGTCAAAACTATTCACCATAGACCCAGCTGTAGTAAGAACTGCATTCTTGAAAGGTCTTAGGGATGATTGCATAGAAGTTTTAAACTTGTTGAGTTCAGGAAATGTACACCAAAAGCCTTTTTTAGAAATTGTATATTATTGTAGGAGATACTCAAGAGGACAAGCTAAAATAGGCAAAGGTCCTATTATTCCAGAGTCTGTACTTAAGGCTTAGAAGTAAAGTGTCTAGGCATCCGAAAGTGAGTAAGGGGTAAAGAAGGAAGAAGTGTCAACCTTCGGCAAGGGAAGCTAGGTTCGAAAAGAATCAAGGTGATATGTGTTTGGTCTGATAGTCCAGGTTCGATAGTAGGCTATCTAGTCACAGGGATAGTCATAGAGGAATAGAGAAATGAGAAAATTTTCGATATTTTTTGAGATGCTGTCTCGATTTCGATCGTATAAAGGAGAGTTTATAGCTCTGGTAGTGAAGATGTGGTGCAAACCAAAGGCCCTTTCCCATAACTAAGTTATATTTTGATAAATGTGTATGAGGTGTAAGAAAACATTAAGTTGTCTATTATGTGAGGCTTCTATCAAGGGAGAATCTCACTTGTAAACAGAAGAAGAAAAAGATAAAGAAAAAATCTTATGAAGTATGAAATATATATAGAAATCTAAAATGTTCACTGGTCTTGTACCTGGTGATAGCCAATACAGAGGAAAAACGGTAAACAATATAGAAAAGTAAAATTAATTCACTACAGTAGAAGTTAAATATATGAAATGAAATTAAATATGAAATACAAGGAAACAAACTCATAACACAGTCGTGACAGAATCGAGAATCTTCAGATTTGCTTTATATTATTTCTTAGGGGAGAAAACCTCTATTACAATCGACCCAAAAAGGTCCAGCCTTTTTTCTTTCTTTCTATTGTATATTTATATAGATTTACATATGATGGAATTTCAATCGTTCCAGGGTCTTCAGTTACAACAAGAAGAAGATCAATCCTTTCATTTTTTTATCTCTGTCTTTATTTGGTACCAGAACCTTGTCCCTTCACCTCCTCAATATAGGTGACACATATTTCTACCAATCGAGATATCAACCTGGAAGGTTCCGCTTGACAATTGGCTTCAAAAGTATAACAATCCTTTACCAATTGTTGCAACCTTTCTTCCATCTGTCGACCTTGGGTGCCAACGGTGCATAACTGTATACTTGGCTTAATCAGCCATCTGTCTATTTGAACTATGTCTACCTGTGTTATTTGTGAGATTTCGGTCGAATCTTTTCCTTCATCCTCATTTATATCGAGTAACAATTTTTCTATATTCATTTGGCCTAGTGTGTCGGCATTGCTTTTGCCATCTATGCCCAACAGACTTCTGTCTATGGCACTGAAAACCTCTTCACAGGATTTCCTTAACTTCTTGGCTTGTTGTTTGCCTTCCGATATGCAGCGCTCCCATTCTTTCAATAAAATATTACCTCGGGTCTGTTCAGGGATAGAAAACCTGTAACTACTTCCCACTTCCCCATTTGTCATAGCTATTATAGCTTCTTGGAATGCAACCCTCGCCACTCCAACTTCCCTTTCTCTGATAGATAGATTTTCAGATACTTGATCAATAAGTATGAGATTGTTATGAATAGTCTCCACCTTAGTAAGTAAGCTTCACTGAGCTACATAAATTCTTCTCCGAATTTCCATAGCCTGGGATTGAAATATCCCAATATTGATAGCCTAGCTTTTGGCGAATTCTAACCTGGATTGTAGTTGTTCTATCCAGTCTCTTTGCTGGTCCACTTGAATTTGGTTGGTCGTGAAGGCCAGCTCTACTTGTCCAAAATCATCTTTGAGTTGTTCGATCTCTCTTTTATCAGCTATCCTCGCCTGTTCTATTCCTATGTTTGCCTGATTTTTGGCAGCTTCCTCTGCGATGGCTAATTTAGCCTCCAACGTTTTGATTAGGCGATTCTTCCACTTCAATTGATTCTTTAACACACCGATCGAGTATTGATTTGTTGTAGCAAACGCTCCCAATGTTCCTACTATTTCAGTCGTGAACTCTTCTTTCTTCATATCTTTCCCGTCAGTCAACACCTTAAATTTCTTGGTCGTTGATCCTGCTTCTTGATAGGATTCTCTTTTTACCACAACTTTTCTCTTTTTATCAAAAAAGAATTCATTTGGAGGAAGCTCCTCCATAGTTATAGGTCTTAATTCTTCGCCGAAAATCCAATCGACGTCTGTGGCCCCTTTAGTGGACTATAGGGGGGTAATGGAGGAGATGGGATTTCCGATCTGCTTAGATGATTGGCCCAAAGTGACAAATGCGGTTAGATTTTTCGGCGGATTGGGAGTCTTTATTTCTTGTTTCAGGCCCTCAGTTTGTTCTTCCTTGTCTTGGTGTTTTTCTCGGTCGGGTGCTGAGACTTTGGAGCCTTCGGCTTCTGTTTTATACACCTCTACTGTCATTGGATTCTCACCCTGCAATACTGGGGGAAGAAAACTCTGGCAATGTTCTTGGAATTTTAAAACATCGGCCCTCTCTTCGGGTGCCAGGGCTTATATCCGAGCCAAAACCTCAACATAAGATCTCGTGCCTCGGAAAAAGTCATCCGGGGGTGAATTTTCATGCTCGGATCTTTTAAGTCCACAACTGGCTAAGTGATTGCTCACGATCCTATGTGGATCGTGCTTCTTGAATTTGATATGAACCAGTTTAATGTCCTCCAGGGCTGCTGCCTCAGCTTTAGCATGCCTGAAATCTAACAAAGAATAGGAATTTAAATGAATAGCAAACAATGGCCATACCTTCTTAGAATATCCCTTAAGTTCTTTTCTTACGCCACCGAGTACAGTTTTCTTGGCGATCTCACGACAAGCCATCCTATCGGGTATGAATAATGGTAAGGCATGCGGAGGAATAGAAGCATCGAAAACCCTAAGATATGAAAATTCTTCTTCCACGTACCAGTCGGCTATACTGCTCAGATTTACCACGATACTGTTTGAGATCCTGGGTGGTGGGTGACCGAAGATAGTGACATGCAGCAGTACCATTACCCAGTTAAAAATTTCATACACGAAATCTAAAGCTTTGTTTTCCCAAATCTTTGCATGGTAGACGTGGATGGGCTCAGCCTCTGCTGGAGTCTAGCTCCAGCTCATTAAGGGAAAAGGTGTTACGAAACACACTGCATCCATGATATACACAGACATAAAGAATGAAGCAGTTTTCCCACTCGCCCTCTGCACTCGATATTTTGTAACCCGATTGGTCAACCTGTCAGACAATAGTTTAGCCCAGTCGAAAGAACAGCCTTCGGTAATGTTATGTATTAGAGGCACCCACTGGAGGAAGAAATGCGCGGTGTCCTCTCTCACATATAATCTGTAGGTCATCATAGCTATATATTTGAAATGTGGTTCCAAAGAAGAGATGGAATAGAACCCATTACTGTCTTCTCTGAATTTCGCAGGGTGTGAAACCCAATCCTTGATTAAATTAGATAGACTCTTGTCATATTGCACACATTCCTTCTATTTAAAATTCTCCAGAAACTCTGCATTGTATGTGAAGTTTGACGTAGTTGGCAACTTGTACATAGCCTGCAATTGTTCTTGTCTGAAAGTCCCAATGGTGACTCTCTGTTCGTTGACGATAGTTTTGGTTGGTATATCCACATGGTCTAATGCCCACTAGACCATATCGTAGTAAGGGAGCAGACGTGGCCTAGCCGCTACTTTATGCATTTCAACCTGGACGACGGTCTTATATTTGGTGACCATGTCATCCTTTTCATTATCACTGGAATCATCCGAACAATCTACCAATTCAGACTATAGAACCTCAGAAATATATGACCAGGTCCTGACAAAGTTGATACTTCGAGGTGAAGTATCAGAAACGTTGTCTGAACCTTGTCCTGCAACCTCAACATTGGCTTAGCTGATTTTCGCGGGCCCATGACGGGGGATTCTGCTTTATCTCTTCTACGATAAAAATATGTATACATACGTAAATTAGTTTGCTTGAGAAAAGTTTGCTCTGTGTAGAATAGAAATGAATTTTGTGACAACAAATAAAAGATTTATATCTTCGACCATTTAAAACTTGGTCGTCCTCAAGAACATAACGGTCAAATCATCCTTAAATGTTGATTTAGTAATAAAAACCACATCCTTACTTGTCGCTTCGCCTCATTTCCAATTAATGTCATAAATTTCAGTGGTTCGTAACATAAGTTGGTGCAAGGAAAATTTTAAATTACCTCGTGGACTGTGCATATTATTGGTCATATTAAAACACTGATTACGCGGGCTTGGTTTAATTAATTAGGCTTTCTTAGACTTTAATCAATCTTTCGGTGTTCGCCTTATCGGGAGTTTTCACTCTAACCCTTCGAACCCCTTAAAACCCGAGACTGCGATGATTAGATTGAGTTAAGCAAGAACTTAATCAATATTAAGTGTTTAATTTATCATATTTTTATTTATATCGCGACTTCGCGACTCGGGACTTCGAAGGTATAGCCTCTGGGAGGAGCGTGTGCCGATTCATGAACTTGCAAGATCGAGATGACGTGATTTATTTAAATTAGGAGATAACACTGGATTAAGTGTTTAATTAATCATGTTTTTATTTACCTCACGAGTTCGCGACTCGGGGCTTTGAGGGTATAGCTTTTGAGGGAAAAACATGCCGAGTTGCAAATTCCCAACAGAGCTTAACCATGGCTAAAATTTTTACCTTTAACATTAACCCGGATTACTAAAACAAGAGTCTCACGGTTTCAGCTATCGGGGCTACAACGGTGAGGCTTTTGTAGTGAGAAAACACCGAGACACGAAATCCCGACGGTGCCTGACTGTGGTTTAGAAAAACTTTACTCTTGGTACTGACCTCGGTAAACCTTTAAAACTATTTCATCGTTTCGCTCGTTGAGGCTTGTAAACTATGTTATTTATAACTCCCGACAAATGACATCCCGAAGTATAAAAGGGGAGACTCGTTTAAATGATTAAAATTAAATCTTTCCTTAAGAGTATGATAACCATCGCTGCTTGCGTGATGAGACTTTTGAGATTTTGGGGAAAATAAAGGAAAAAACCAACTTTCAACTTCAAGAATTAAGAAATAAACTTTAAAAAAGGCTAAAAAAAAAAAAAGGTGGCTCCAACATAGGCTCTAACTAGGGATCTCATTTTCCTGCAAGACGGGAAGAACAGTAGACCACGTGCCTATATTGGGTAAATGGAGTCAATGGCTTTAATCCAGTGAAAAGGTTCCTAGGAAAAGGATACAGAGGGGGAAAGAGACCTCATTTTTTACATGTGAAAAGCTTTTCAAAACTCAAATACTTTTTTAACTTATTTGTAGTCCCTTTCACGACTTTCTCCTTCTCGTTACCGAATTTAGGTCTTCATTAAGACAATCAAAACAGTTCTAGGAGACCCAACAGATCTTGTGGCCATTGGCTTGCATCAAAAGAAACAAATTATATACTTTTAATCAGGAAGCCCTGTCCGAACTTGGGATGTAGATCGGGTCTTGAAAAAATTGGTTACCAGAGCAGAGTGATATTCACGTATAACAACCTTACAGATATCTCAGATATTGCTTCACTGCCAGCGAGCCTGTTCAATACCTCGGTGAAGTTGTCTGGCCCTTTTTACTGAATTTCCTTTCACCACTTCGAAATATACTTATGCATTTAAATGTTGAGACGAGGGCAATCATTTATGAATTTCCTTTCATTGTCTTTTGGACCAGATGGGGGCAATCATTTCTTAATTTCCTTTCACCATCTGTCTTATAATTTGCTTTTTAGAGCACGAAGTGGGGGCAATCAGTTTGTATGAGGGATGATATCTGTGTAATATTTTGCATTATAGGTATGTCAACTTACTTTGATTACTCGGTACCAACCTTCCCTTAACTTTCACAACACCTTCGTTCGCAGGGAAAAAGGGAAAAATTATTTTTTGGGGTTTTCTATTTGAGCAAGCCTCAATCCTTTGAAACTATTGAAGGACCTAGAAAAGTCAGGATCAACCTATGCATAACTTTTGTTTAGTAAGAGACTGAGGAGTTTGTGAAGACCATCTCACTTTCCACAATCAGCTTTGAAGCTTTCAAGGTTGAAACGTAATCTTTTCTCCTTATGTATGCAAACCCATAAAGATGTTGGTTTTTCAAAAAGGTAAATCTGAAAATAGGAAGAAGGGTGACAAATAGAGACCTGTAGACTGAAAAACGGATCAAGAAACTCAAAACTAACTTTTGGGTTTTTCAATATAATTGATTTGCGGAACTACAATGTAATAATTTACTTCTTTGGAGATGCTTTACTTTGTGTGACTCATTTATTTCGTCTTACTTTTTCATAAATGCCCAACCTTGGAATCTAGTATAGATAGATGTCCTTTTATTTATTGGTTTAGACGATATTACTGTATCTCGGTAGGTCATCTTGGTTTCCTTTAAGGGCTCTTCAAAATAAATATTTTTAGGAAATCTTATCTTTACCTCAACACTTCACTTTCCTTTTAAAATGTCGAAAATCTTTTTCATCACATGTTTAAGCCAATTTATTTCCCGATATACCATTTTCTGTTTACTCCTTCCGCTCGTTTTGTTTACAGACAGAATCCTGAAAAGGGGAATATGAAAAGTATCAAGGTTTCCTTTTTTAAAGGTGTCGACTGTAAAAAATTCCGCATCTTTAATTCTAAAAACAATTTTAACTAAGCTTGCTCATATTGAAAATAGACTTACCTATGAAAATTTATGAAAGAAAAAGAAAAACAAAATAGCATGCATAATGAAACATTGTATATTCATATATATGTAAAAATTATATATATATATATATATATATATATATATTTATTTATTTATTTATTTTGGCGACTACTTATTTCATATAATGCTTCAGATAACACCTGTTGACAGGGGCATTGAGGATTTCACCGTCTATATTTTCTAGTAGGAAAGAATTTTTTCCTTCGAGAGATGAGACTCTAAATGGCCCATACCAAAGGTGATCGAATTTACTATGTTTTGTTGCTTCTTCCCACCTTGCATCCCACCTTAATACTAAATCACCTGGGAGGAAATCTATGTCCTTTGCCTTACGATCAAATAATGCTTTCATGTCATCTTGGTACTTCTGCAACCTTTCCTATACTTTGACCCTATGTTGTTGAACCTCAATTAGTTGATTTATCCTTCTGGTGACATGATTAGGTTCTTCTTTCTTATCTTTCCATAATTTCATCATGGGAAGCGCTAGATTTATAGGTAACACGACGTCTATCCCATACACCATCTGAAAAGGGGAAATGACGATAGACTTTTTAGTGCCTATGCGATTTTCCCACAAGGCGTATTTTAAATGCACATGCCAAGACATTTTGTTTTCATCCAACACTTTCTTGATTATATTGATCAGGCTCTTGTTAGACGACTCGGCCAATCCATTTCCTTAGGGGTAATACACCATGGAATGGACAAGAACGATATTATACTTTTGGCAGAAGTTGATCATAGCCATAGATTTGAAGGCTTGGGAATTATTTGTGACTATCTTTCGGGGGCAGCGAAATCTAGACAAAATATTTTCTTCTAAGAAATCCATTACCACCGAGTTAGTTGCCCTTTTGGCTGGAATAGCTTCCACCCATTTAGTAAAGTAGTCTGTGGAAGTTAAAATCCATTTGTGTTGGGTGCTATAATGGGGATTAATATCTCCTATAAAGTCTATCCCCCATTGCTGAAAAGGGGCTTCAATTTTGACCGGAACTAAAGGTAGTGCTAGGATTTTATGTGTTCGGCTATGGCCAGATCTCCTTCCCCGGTAAATTTTGGCAAATTTTTTATATAATTCTCAGGAAGGTCATGTAGAGGAACAGGAAAGACCAAAGGGGTGTATCTCGCTGCCACTTTAGCGAACACTCTGGGAGGAGGAAAAGGCCCCTGACCTCTAGCTCCTCCCCCAGGAGCACCCCCACCTCCTCCTCCGACAACACCTCCACCTCCTCCTCCGGTGCCTGCCATCGATATTAGTGGAAAGTTGTAAAGGGGGTTATGGAAAATTAAAAGTGATTCTCTAGTTTCTACATGGGGCGAAAAACCTAAGGATGAGTGGTAAGGAATGTGAGGGCTTGGCTCCTCGGATTTGCAAGAGATGTAATCAGGGGAACCAACAGGCATGGAATTTGAGGGTGAAATATATTCTTCGAGATTGGGTGAGGTCGCAAAATTTAACTGGAGATTCGATGGTATATCAACTACTGACAAATTTTCGGTAGGGATTTTTCCTTTGTGTACTAAGGGTGATGTCTGACGGATTTCACCTCTAACTTCGAAGCAGGTTGATGTTAGATCTTTAGTGTTGAAAAGAGGACTGCATGAAGTTGAAGGTTCAGAAGAACTCTTCGTCTTCAGTTGTGGGTATTTAAGCTGATAGACTGCAGAGGTTGGCTTAAGAGAGCTTCTCGCCTTTAAAATCTTCTCAGGATCGGTAACGGGTGTGGTCTATTTACCATCCGGGTTTTGCCTGGTATTCCTTCGACCAGATGTTAGTTTATTATTCGTGGAGTCACCAAGTGAAACATTAGAAAGCCTTTAAAAGGTGCTCACTCTTTGTTCACTATCAAAGGGTGAAACTTTCAACGAAAAAATGTCATTTTCCCAGGGAAAAACATTTCGTAACTTCGGTCCTCGGCAACGGCGTCAATAATATGTTATTCCAGAGTCTGTACTTAAGGCTTAGAAGTACAGTGTCTAGGCATCCTAAAGTGAGTAAGGGGTAAAGAAGGAAGAAGTGTCAACCTTCGGCAAGGGAAGCTAGGGCTGATTTCTAGGTTGTCGTTGTCTAGCTTCCAACTGTTCCTGGATGTTTATGTCCCTTTCAATCGCAACCCATGAACCTTCGAGTTCTACCCATGTAGTGGTTGTTTTAATAATAATATCGAAAATATTCAAGGCGATATTTGTTTGGTATGATAGTCCATGTTTGATATTAGGTTGTCTAGTCACAGGGACAGTCATAGAGGAACAGAGAAATGAGAAAAGTTTCGAGATTTTTTGAGATGTTGTCTCGATTTCGGTCGTATAAAGGAGAGTTTATAGCTCCGGTAGTGAATATGTGGCACAAACCAAAGGCCCTTTCCTGTAACTGAGTTATATTTTGATAAATGTGTATGAGGTGTAAGAAAACATTAAGCTGTTTATTATGTGAGGCTCCTATCAAGGGAGAATCTCACTTGTAAACAGAAGAAGAAAAAGATAAAGAAAAAATTTGATGAAGCATGAAATATATATAGAAATCTAAAATGTTCATTGGTCTTGTACCTGTTGATAGCTAATACAGAGGGAAAATGGTAAACAATATAGAAAACTAAAATTTATTCACTACAGTAGAAGTTTTACTAAGTTATAGCGAAACATTCATCAGATACATATATGAAATGAAATTAAATATGAAATACAAGGAAACAAACTCATAACACAGTCGTGACATAATCGAGAATCTTTGGATTTGCTTTATATTGATTCTTAGGGGAGAAAACCTCTATTACAATCGACCCAAAAGGGTCCAACCTTTTTTCTTTCTTTCTATTGTATATTTATACAGATTTACATATGATGGAATTTCAATCATTCCAGGGTCTTCAGTTACAACAAGAAGAAGATCAATCCTTAAAAAATTTTATCGCTGTCTTTATTTGGTACCAAAACCTTGTCCCTTCGCCTGCTCAGTATAGGTGACACATCTTTCTACCAATTTAGATATCAACCTGGAAGGTTCCGCTTGACAATTGGCTTCAAAAGTATAACAATCCTTTACCAATTGTGGCAACTTTTCTTCCATCTGTCGACCTTGGGTGCCAACGGTGCATAACTGTATACTTGGCTTAATCATCCATCTGTCTATTTGAACTATGTCTACCTATTTTATTTGTGAGATTTCAGCCGAATATTTTCCTTCATCCTCATTTATATCGAGTAACAATTTTGCTATATTCATTTGGCCTAGTGTGTCGCCATTGCTTTCGCCATCTATGCCCAACAGACTTTCGTCTATGGCACCAAAAACCTTTTCACAGGATTTCCTTAACTTCTTGACTTGATGTTTGCCTTCCGATATGCAATGCTCCCATTCTTTCAGTAAAATATTGCCTCGGGTTTGTTCAGGGATAGAAAACCTGGAACTACTTCTCGCTTCCCCATTTGTCGCAGCTATTACAACTTCTTGGAATGCAACCCTCATCGCTCCAGCTTCCCTTTCTCTGATAGATAGATTTTCAGATACTTGATCAATAAGTATGAGATTGTTCTGAACAGTCTCCACCTTAGTAAGTAAGCTTCGCTGAGCTACATAAATTCTGCTCCGGATTTCCATAGCCTGGGATTGAAATATCCCGAAATTGATAGCCTAGCTTTTGGCGAATTCTAACCTGGATTGTAGCTATTCTATCCAATCTCCTTGTTGGCCCACCTGAATTTGGCTGGTCGTGAAGGCCAACTCTGCTTTTCCAAAATCATATTTGAGTTGTTCGATCTCTCTTTTATCAGCTATCCTCGCCTGTTCTATTCCTATGTTTGCCTGATTTTTGGTAGCTTACTCTGTGATGGCTAATTTAGCCTCCAACATTTTGATTAGGCGATTCTTACGCTTCAATTGATTCTTTAACACACCGACCGAGTATTGATTTTCCGTAGAAAATGCTCCCAATGTTCCTGCTATTTCAGTCGCGAACTCTTCTTTCTTCATATCTTTCCCGTCGGTCAACACCTTAAATTTCTTGGCCACTGATCTTGCTTCTTGATAGGATTCTCTTTTTACCACAACTTTTCTCTTTTTATCAAAAAAGAATTCATTTGGAGGAAGCTCCTCCATAGTTATAGGTCTTAATTCTTCGCCGAAAATCCAATTGGCGTCTGTGGCCCCTTTTGTGGACTGTAGGGGGGTAATAGAGGAGATGGGATTTCCGATCTACTTAGATGATTGGCTCGGAGTGACAACTGGGTTCAGCGTTTTCGACGGATTGGGAGTCTTTATTTCTTGTTTCAGGCCCTCAGTTTGTTCTTCCTTGTCTTAGTGTTTTTCTCGGCCGAGTGCTGAGACTTTGGAGCCTTCGGCTTCTGTTTGCTGCACCTCTGCTGTCATTGGATTCTCACCCCACAATACTAGGGGAAGACAACTCCGCCGATGTTCTTGGAGTTTTAAAACATCAGCCCTCTCTTCGGGTGCTAGGGCTTGTATCCGAGCCAAAACCTCGGCATAAGATCTTGTGCCTCGAAAAATGTCATCCAGGGGTGAATTTTCGTGCTCGAATATTTTAAGTCCACAACTAGCTAAGTGATTGCTCACGATCCTGTGTGGATCGTGCTTCTTGAATTCAATATGAACCAGTTTAATGTCCTTGAGGGTTGCTGCCTCAGCTTTAGCATGCCTGAAATCTAACAAAGAATAGGAATTTAAATGAATAGGAAATGGTGGCCATACCTTCTTAGAATATCCCTTAAGTTCCTTGCTTATGCCACCGAGTACGGTTTGCCTGGCGATCTCATGACAAGCCAACCTATCGGGTATGAATAATGGTAAGGCATGCGGAGGAACAGAAGTGCCGAAAACCCTAAGATATGAAAATTATGCTTCCACGTACCAGTTGGCTATATTGCTCAGATTTACCGTGATACTATCTGAGATCCTGGGTGGTGGGAGGATGAAGATAGTGACATGCAGTGGTAACATTACCCAGTTAAAAATTTCATACACGAAATTTGAAGATTTGTTTTCCCAAAGCTTTGCATGGTAGACGTGGATGGGCTCAGCCTCTGCTGGAATCTAGCTCTAGCTCATTAAGGGAAAAGGTGTTACGAAACACACTGCATCCATGATATACGCAAACATAAAGAATGAAGCGGTTTTCCCGCTCGCCCTCTGTGCTTGATATTATGTAACCCGACTGGTCAAACTATCAGACAATAGTTTAGCCCAGTCGAAAGAATAGCCTTCGACGATGGTATGTATGAGAGGCACCCACTGGAGGAAGAAATGCGCGGTGTCCTCTCTCCCATATAATCTGTTGGTCATCATAGCTATATATTTGAAATGTGGTTCCAAAGAAGAGATGGAATAGACCCCATTACTGTCTACTCTGAATTTCACAGGGTGAAAAACCCAATCCTTGATTAAATCAGATAGACTCTTTTCATATTGCACACATTCCTTTTGTTTAAAATTCTCCACAAACTCTTCATTGTATGTTAAGTTTGACGCAGTTGGCAACTTGTACATAGCCTGTAATTGTTCTGGTCTGAAAGTCCCAATGGTGACTCTCTGGTCGTTGACAATAGTTCTGGTTGGTATATCCACATGGTCTAATGCTCACCGGACCATATCGTAGTAAGGGAGCAGACGTGGCCTGGCCACTACTTTATGCATTTCAGCCTGGACGACGGTATTATATTTGGTGACCATGTCGTCCTTTTCATTGTCACTGGAATCATCCGAACAATCTACCAATTTGGACTGTAGAACCTCGGAAATATATGACTAGGTCCTGACAGAGTCAATACTTTGAGGTGAAGTATCAGAAACGTTGTCTGAACCTTTTCCTGCAACCTCAACATTGGCTTTAGACACTTTTCGCGGGGCCATCATGGGGGATTCCGCTTTAGCTCTTCTGTGATAAAAACATGTATACATACATAAATTAGTTTGCTTGAGAAAAAATTTCTCTGCGTAGAAAAGAAATGAATTTTGTGACAACAAATAAAAGATTTATATCTTTGACCATTTAAGACTTGGCCGTCCTCAGGAACAGAACTTTCAAATCATCCTTAAATGTAGATTTAGTAATAAAAACCACATCCTTACTTGTCGCTTCACCTCATTTCCAATTAATGTCATAAATTTCGGCAGTTCGTAACATAAGTTGGTGCAAGGAAAATTTGAAATTACCTCGTGGACTGTGCATATTATTGGTCGTATTAAAACACTGATTACGCGGGCTTGGTTTAATTAATTAGTCTTTCTTAGACTTTAATCAATCTTTTGGCGTTCGCCTTATCGAGAGTTTTCACTCTAACCCTTCGAACCCCCTAAAACCCGAGACTGCGATGATTAGATTGAGTTAAGCAAGAACATAATCAAGATTAAGTGTTTAATTAATCATATTTTTATTTATATCACGACTTCGCGACTCGGGACTTCGAAGGTATAGCGTCTGGGAGGAGAGTGCCGATTCGCGAACTTGCGAGATCGGGATGACGTGATTTATTTAAATTAGGAGATAACACCGGATTAAGTGTTTAATTAATCACGTTTTTATTTACATCATGAGTTCGCGACTCGAGGCTTTGAGGGTATATCTTTTGAGGGAAAAACATGCCGAGCTGCGAATTCCTGACATAGCTTAGCCACGACTAAACATTTTACCTTTAACATTAACTCGGATTACTAAAACAAGAGTCTCACGATTTTGGCTATCAGGGCTACGACAATTAGGCTTTTGTAGTGAGAAAACGTCGAGACGCGAAATCCCGACAGTGCCTGACTGTGGTTTAGAAAAACTTTACTCTCGGTACTGACCTGGGTAAACCTTTAAAACTATTTCGTCGTTTCGCTCGTCGGGGCTTGTAAACTATGTGATTTATAACTCCCGACAAGCGACATCCTAAAGTATAAAAGGGGAGACTCATTTAAACAATTAAAAATAAATCTTGCCTTAAGAGTATGATAACCATCGCTGCTTGTGTGATGAGACTTCTGAGATTTTGGGGAAAATAAAGGAAAAAACCAAATTTCGACTTCAAGAATTAAGAAATAAACTTTAAAAAAGGCTAAAAAAAAAAAAAAAAAGGTGGCTCCAACAGGTCCAAGAGATCCTTTTAGCAGAAATACAAAACAAAACTCAAGGACTGTCACCAGAACTAAGTTAGGAAACTTATTGGAGAACTTTAAAACAGATATCTTGAGCATAATAAGTAACCAATTAGATACTCTAAAACTGAAAAAAAAAAACAAGAAGAAGAGGTTGGTTTAGCAATATTTTGTCATAGATGCCAAAAGAAGCATGGTCAGAAAGAAAGCCCATTAAATGTCATAGAAATTTGTGGTCTGTGTACACTAGAACACCCCACATATGAGTTTCCAACCTTACTTGATCTACAAGCCATGTATAGAGGAGGAGGAGTCCCACAAGAACAACCATACCCTTCCAAAAGACCTTGGAGAGCCCAAAATCCCAATACATTTTATGATCCTAATGCACAATATCAACAACAATGGGGTCCTTCCCCAATGACCTATCCACAATGGACACCTCAACAAGCTCAAACTCAACTTTGGCAACAAGGTTGGAGGGGACCTATGTATGGAAACCTCGTTTACCCTACATATCCACAGTACCCTGTAAACATTTCTCAATTACTACCTGGATTCAACCCACCACAGATGCAAGCTTTACTCCCACCTCCTATACAACATCAATTTACAACCCCCTTGAACCCTAATCAGCAGCAGCAAGTATCTATAAATGCCAATCAACAACCACAAAATCAATCTTCCCACAATCCTCTGAGACCAACAACAATCCCTGCCCAGCCAGTCCCTGACCCCAATAATCGACCCACCCACACTATGCAGAATACAGAAGTTCAAACCTTTCCCACCTATGAAATTCAACTACAATCGGCTAAAGTGGTAAACCAATCAGATCCTGCAGTAATAATTCAAGAAGAAAATGATAATCATTCTGAGGAAGAAAACAATCAAACCACCCCTGCAAAAGAAGAGGCCTCTCCTCCTATTCCAATCACTTCTCAGTCTGTATGAGTACCCCAACAAATTAATCTCCCACCTTACCCCAAAAGACTATTGGTAAAGAAACCCGACCCTTCTTTGCACAGAGATATAGAAGATGAATTACGAAATGTGTGCATAAAAATACCTTTGTTGCAAGACATTAAGGATATCCCTATATATGCAAAAATAATAAGGGATCTTTGCATTAAGAAAACAGGAAGGAATAAGAAGGAACCTCCCCTTGTTCAGGTGGTGGGACAATTATCTAAATTTATTTCTGAAGTGCCATACAAATATAATGACCTTGGAAACCCAGTAGTCACTGTTGAAATTAATGGTATTTCTCTACCAAACACACTCATTGATTTGGGTGCATTTATTAATGTAATGCCTTTTGACACTATGAAAAAAATCCAAATCAACCATTTAAGACCAACCCAAACCATGATCGAGTTGGCAGATAAGTCATTCATTACCCCTACAGGAAGTCTAGATGATGTCACAATCACTCTAGCTTCTTGGGAATATCCAGTAGACTTTTTAGTCATCTATTCTAAATCATCCTCCAAACCAGGACACCCTGTGGTTCTTGGCCACCCTTGGCTAGCCACATCAGATTCTTTTATCAGTTGTCGGTCTTGTGAGATGACTATATCCAATGGCCCACATAGCCAAAAACTTGTTCTCTTCCCTCCTGCCCAACCGGCACAGGAAATACCTATTTGGTTAGAAAACCCTTATAGAGAGGAAGATTGCATCAGACCTCTGTTAACACTCGAACAAGTAAGAGGAATACAAGAACAATCATATGAACAAGTCTTAAGCTTATTTTTGGCTGACACAAATTGCATTGAATACCCAAGGTCTTTTGCAGAATTGTCACATATTTTTAGTTCTGAATTTCAACAAACTTGGCACCC
>SNQJ01S0118070.1:48720-68370 GCA_010110895.2 Picea sitchensis
CCCTGAATCAATTAAATTAATAAATGGTCGATTGTTAAGCATACCTTCCACTTCAATCATGTGCGATTGAAATTCAACTTGCTTGTTGTCCAGGGCTGCGTAGATCCTTGGCATTCTACTGCCCATATCCTCCACTATTTCAGCTTGCTGAACATTATGGACGGTTCTCACTTTACCATTTTTATGGGGACAATATTTGTACTTGTGGTTCCCTTTACAACCCCAACACTGAATGGGTGTCTGTCTCTACCTTTGTTCCCCCACTTTAGCCATTCTCGGCTCTCTAAACGATGGTTGTCCCTGAGGACTATTTCTAAAAAAGGGAGGTTTGTTTCCCTTTTTCCTATGCTCTTTCTTGAACTTCCTCTAATCATCCCAAGCCTTCCGAAAAGTAGGCTTTTCTCTTTGTTGTTCATATAAGCATTTCGCCCTTCTTATTGTTTCTTCCATAGTCTTAGGATCATCATACTGAATCTTGTCACTAATGGAAGATGACAGTCCACTCAGATACCTTTGAATATTGAAAACCTCATCTTTGATGAATGGAACATACTTCAGTAGTTCCAAAAACCTTCGTTCGTATTCATCATTGGTCATGCTGCCCAGCTTGAGTTCGAAGAACTCCTTCATCTTTCTGTCATAGTATATTTTAGTCAGGTATTTCTTCTTGAAATACCTCTTGAACTCCTTCCAAGTTACATCTTTCTCTCTGATGTGTTTCACCTGCACAAACTGATCCCACCACATGGATGCTTTTCCTTTCAGTTGATACATCGCAATTCTTCCTTCTGCATGAGCAGAATAATTCTGTAGTTGGAAATATTTCCTCATGCCAAGCAACCATGTTTCAGCATCTTCCTCCTTCTTATGTTCTCCATCAAACATAGGAAGCTTAATATTTTTCATCTCCCCTTTCAATTCATCCACTCCATATCTTTGTTCTTTTCTGGTAGGGGACGGGCTTGAACTACTATGTGCCTCCCTACTGGAATGCTTTGGGGAGTGACGATGATGTCTGCTACCACTCCTCGACCTTCTTCTCCTCTCAGGGGTCTTGACACTTCTTGATCTTCTTTTCCTCTCAGGGGTCCTACGACTCTCTGTCTTGCTTGAGTCACTCCCCTTCTCCAATTTTCTTTCTATTATTTCCAGGCTCTTCAACATTTTTAAGTTGAATTCACCCTGTTGATCCTTGACCCTCATGAGATTTCAGCTATCATCTCGGTGAGCCTGGGAATCTCCCTGCAGTCCTTCAATGATTTTCATTATATACCCTTCCTTATCCAATTCTCTTCCATGCCCATTGGAGTTCGATCCTTTGACTCCTAGGTTGACATCCCTTCCCTCTCTTTTGTTCTCTGAATCAGAGGCAACCTGTACCTCTCCCATTTCTATACTCGACGTCGATTCTCGGATGTCTTGACACTCGTTGAAATTTGCACACACAAGGTGCAGTCAACCGAAGTTTGTCAGGCCTTGAACCCTTAATAAAACCACAACATTCATAAACCAACGTGAATAAGAAAACATTTCAAATCCACTAAGTTTTCTGATCTCTGTTTGGCTCTGCAAACTTCGGGACTTTAGGACTTCAAGTTTCGGGTTTTGATCCATGAAGATCCAACAGTTAAATCCTCGATGGTTCTTTTGTCTTTGAAAATTTCGGGACTTCAGGGTTTTGGGTTTCGAGGTTTTGGTCCTCAAAGGTTCTCGCACTCGCTTCCCTCTCCAACTCCCGATTCCGAAACTTTTGACCTCTCTTCCCCCCCCCTCGGGCCCACAGCATAGCTGTTTCCAACTAAGGTAGGAATTTCCGGACTTCGACACTTCAAGTTTCGGGTCTTTGGTGCCTGGGAGTTCACGAGGCAATGACTCCCAACTTCTTGTCACTCCAATCCCTGAATTCCAAAATTCGGTTTCCTTACCCTCCGGCCCTACAAAACAGCTATCTCCCACATCCACAGTGGAAAGTGGCACACTCAGGAGGATCCACGTCACCTTTGGTGATGTCATCGGGTCCCACCACTCTCGCTTTTCTTCTCGACCCACTGGCACGTGGTACACACCCATGTGTCCATGTCCATTGCAAGTGAAATCCAACAGTTAGGCCTCTCTCAAATCTACGACGCAGATCCTTTTGGCATTTTGGCGTTTCGAGGTTTCAAGCATTGGGAATTCATGCATCCACACATCTCAAACTTTTGTTTACCAAAATCCCAAAATTACTATCTACTAAACTCTTAATCCAACGGTCAAGTTCCTCTCCAACGATCTACGGTGTAGATTGTTTTGGGATTTCGGGTTTCGTTATTTTGCGACTTGCGAAAACAAGGGTTCTTGTCCTTTAGTTTCCCGAGTGCTGAAACGTCGTCTGGTAGCCACGTGTCCCCCCGATGGACTGTCCTGACGAATTCAGGATTTTGCGTATCGCGATTTCCACGTTCCTGTGCAACTCCAAAGGGTTTTAAGCCCTGCGCACATTTTCCAGATCTGATGATCACGAGGGTTCTCCTTTCCTCTCAAACAGATCCTATGGCTCCAACACTTCTACTGTAGAGTCCTCTCTCCCTGTGGCCATATACCACACCGGCTACAGTTTCATAACATTGCTACACCTCCTGAGCTTTGTAACATGGTCAAGTAAATCCTTGACACTCAGGAGCATTCAAAGGTCCAAAATTGGTCCTTCAGACACAATTTCTCCTCAAACCCTAGGTCCAAAGATCACTTATCTGGCCCATCTAGGCTCAGTGTCGAAACCTTGGCTCTGATACCAAACTGTAACGCCCTTTTGGCTATCTTGGGAATCCATTGCCCCGATGGAGTCATAGCCCTGCTCCGGGGTGGAAGGTCTTCTCAATCAAAGATAAGTACAATTCTCTATTTATTGTATGTTGTGTATGTTGTATACAGTTTTAATGTTATTGAATTTGTTTATATATACATATATATACATTGAATATATGTTTTCATTACCACATCCATGATGGTACATAATGTGTCTCATATTTCATTACTTAAGAAATATATATACCTGATGCTAATCATGTAATCGATTGAAATATGATTTGGGTGGAGAAACAAGGTGTCTTGCAAATGCATCCTGTACGCATATTGGACAAAAAAATAAAACAACTCCATAATCGAGCTATTGATATTGTAAAGGTCCAATGGACCTAGTACGGTCCTGAGGATGTGAAATGGGAGCATGAGAACACTATGCAGGCATAATACCCGCATATTTTTGAAGATTTTGGAAATCTTGTTGATGCTGTGTGAAAGTTGCACTGAGGACAGTGCAAAAATAAGGGGAGGGGGATTGTAATGTCCCCAAGGCCGAGCCCTGATGTAAAGCTTGCATTATGAATTGTAAGTATGTTTATAGGCTGGTGAGCCAAGTTTATATAAGATGGTGGGATTATGTGATTATTAGGCTAGGGAGCCTAAGTGTTGAAGGCCAAGAGCCTGCTTCTGTATATGTAATCATGCAGAACATTAATAAAAATATAAACACCGCCGCGTGAAAACCGACCACGATGAATGAGTGATGGGGGACTGAGCATCCACAGAGTGGGCAAGGGATTGGGGGGTTGGAAGGTGGGAAAAGGGGCTAAGTGTAGATCCTAGGGGCTTAAGTCCTTGGGAATAATATTTTAATATTATTCCAAAAACTATGTTGAATGTGAGGTTTTATCCCAAGTTCTCGGGGAAGGACGAGGGAATGAAAAATGGGAAGGAACACATGTTGATGAAGTGCATGCAGTTTCATGTGTGACAAGTGTCAACCCAAGTGCATGCATATAAAAGGGTTGAGTTGGGCCGTGTTGGGGGTTCCTCTCGCATTTTTCCATCGACTGTTTCGTGGGAGCTCAGGATTGTTGTGTCTGAGCTCATGACCATCCACAATTGACCTCTGTCTGGGGTTTTGTTCTCAGATCCCTTACTTGAACAATTGATCCTATGTGTGGGATCTCTGTCCCGAAACCATAGTCATGAGACTATGCCATAATTGCAGTTAAAACTGCTGAATTGAGCTATGATGGGGGTCCCTTCTCCCATTCCACCGTCGAATTTCTGGAGCAGAGTCCCGTATGACCTCTGTAGAAATACCCTCGTGCAATTATAAAACCAAAGGAGGCCTGTGTTGTTCTGGAAGGCCGGTACACCCCCTCTATTCTGAACCGTCGAGTCTCAGTCAACCCCTGCATGGATTGTTTGTCACGTGTCCTAAGAACCAGTGCGTGAGTCTATCCCGTGTTGCCGAATTGAGAAAACGAAAGTGTCATGTTCTTTCTAAAGCCTTGTTGTGCTGTTGCACTTGTCTGTTGCTATCCCAAGGTGTTCCTGTCTAGATTCCCGTTGATTGTGGTGTTCGTGTAATGCTTGACCCTGTGTGGCTTGTTGGCCAGTATATACAACACTCTCTCCAGGTGAGAGAGGTGGTTGAGGTCGAAAGGGCAGGTTGTCTGGCCTGTGAGCGACTCTCTCCAGGTGAGAGAGTGTGTCGAGTAAGGAGAGAGATCCTGGAAGGAACCCTGTAGCTGCCACAGAGCTCAAATATTTCTGGTCCAGTCTATTGCTAAAGCCCAAGGCAAGGGAGGTTAGTAGTCGAAGGAATGTCTAGGTGACAGAGAAGGTGTATACTCCTAGGGTTGAAATAGGCATGTGGGGAAGGAGATTCTGTGGGCAATGGGCATAATTGGTTCCTGGGAGAGAATCCTTCCTTGTGCCTGTGTGTTTTCCCTGTAACCTCAGCCTAGCTTAGGATTCCTTACCTTGGGTGGAGCTTAGTCCCAGCTCGAGGGTGACCCACTGCTGAGCTTGATGAGTAGTGTGGTCTAAGGCTGGGAGGTTTGTGGAAGGTCTGCATGTGGTTGGTGGAATTACCACTATTTCAAGGATAAGTACCAGATTATGCTTTAATTGTGTTTTGCATGCCTGTGTAATTATATTTATCATGTATATTGTTGTGAAATCATGAATTACTGTTAATTCCATGGATTATTTATGTTAGCAGTAATCTGGAGCTAACTCTGAGTTTGAATGTGTTTAAGTTGATTTAAATGCATGTTATATATAAAAATAAGTATGAGATTGTTATTCCGTACAGTAGTGTCTTCTCGGCCAATGGGTCGAGGGAGTGTTACAGAATGGTATCAGAGTGTTACAAATTGGTATCAAAGCGTTACAAATTGGTATCAGAGTGTTGGAGCCATAGGATCTGCTTGGGAGGAAAGGAAAACCCTCGTGACCGTCAGAACTGGAAAACGTGTGTAGGGATTAAAACCCTTTGGAGTTGCACAAGAACGTAGAAATCACGATACACGAAATCCTGAATTTGTCAGGATAGTCCATAAGGGGACATGTGGCTTCCGGACAATGTTTCAACACCCGGGAAACCAAAGGACAAGAACCCTTGTTTTCACAAGTCGCGAAATAACGAAGCCCGAAATCCCGAAATGATCTACACCGTAGACTGTAGGAGAGGAACTTGACCGTTGGATTAAGAGTTTAGTAGACAGTAATTTTGGGATTTCGGCAAATGGAAGTTCGAGATGTGTGGATGCATGAACTCCCGATGCCTGAAACCCCAAAATGCTGAAACAACGAAAGGATATGCGTCGTAGATCTGAGAGAGGCCTAACTGTTGCATTTCACTTGCAATGGACATGGACACATGGGTGTGTACCACATGCCAGTGGGTCGAGAAGAAAAGTGAGAGTGGTGGGACTCAATGATGTCATTGAAGGTGACATGGACCCTCCTGAGCGTGCCACTTTCCACTCTGGATGTGGGAGACAGTTGTGTTGTAGGGCCGGAGGGTAAGGAAACCGAATTTCAGAATTCAAGGATTGGAGTGACAAGAAGTTGGGAGTCATTGCCTCCTGAACTCCCGGGCATCGAAGACCCGAAACCCGAAGTGTTGAAGTCCCGAAATTCCTACATTAGTTGGTGACAACTGTGTTGTGGGCCCAAGGGGGGGAAGAGAGGTCGGAAGTTCAGGAGTCGGGAGTTGGAGAGGGAAGCGAGTGCAAGAACCTTTGGGGAAAAAACCCTAAAACCCGAAACCTCGAAGCCCCAAAGTCCAGAAATTTTTGAAGACAAAAGAACCGTCGAGGATTTAAATGTTGGATCTTTGTGGATTGAAACTCGAAACCTGAAGTCCTAAAGTCCCAAAGTTTGCAGAGCCAAACATAGCTCAAAAAACTTAGTGGATTTGAAATGTTTCCTTATTCACGTTGGTTTATGAATGTTGTGGTTTTATTAAGGGTTCAAGGCCTAACAAAATTTGGTTGACTGCATGTTGTGTGTGGAGAGTTCAACGAGTGTCAGGACAACTGAGAATCGATGCCAAGTATAGAAATGGGAGAGGTGCAGGTTGCATCCGATTCAGAGAACGAAAGAGAGGAAAGGGATTTCAACCTGGGAGTCGAAGGATCGAACTCCAATGGGCACAAAAGAGAATTGGATAAGGAAGGGAATATAATGAAAATCATTGAAGGACTGCAGAGAGATGCTCGGGCTCACCGAGATAATAGCTGAAAGCTGATGACGGTCAAGGATCGGAAGGATGAATTCAACTTAAAAATTTTGAAGAGCCTGGAAAGAATAAAAAGGAAATTGGAGAAGGGGAGTGACTCAAGCAAGACAAAGAGTCGTAGGACCCCTGAGAGGAAAAGAAGATCAAGAAGTGTCAATACCCCTGAGAGTAGAAGAAGGTCGAGGAGTGGTAGTAGACATCATCGTCACTCCCCAAAGCATTCCAGTAGGGAGGCACATAGTAGTTCAATCCCGTCCCCTACCAGAAAACATTGAAGACCTGGAGTGGATGAATTGAAAGGGGAGATGAACAAGATTAAGCCTCCTATGCTTGATGGAGAACATAAGAAGGAGGAAGATGTCGAAACATTGTTTCTTGGCATTAGGAAATATTTCCAACTGTAGAATTATTCCTCTCATGCAGAAGGAAGAATTGCGATGTATCAAATGAAAGGAAAAACATCAATGTGGTGGGATCAGTTTGTGTAGGTGCAACACATCAGAGAGAAAGATGTCACTTGGACGGATTTCAAGAGGTATTTCAAGAAGAAATACCTGACTAAAAGATACTGTGACAGAAATATGAAGGAGTTCTTCGAACTCAAGCTGGGCAGCATGACCATTGATGAATACAAACAAAGGTTTTTGGAACTACTGAAGTATGTTCCATTCATCAAAGATGAGGCTGTCAAGATTCAGAGGTATCTGTGTGGACTGCCATCTTCCATTAGTGACAAGATTTAGTATGATGATCCTAAGACTATGGAAGAAACAATAAGAAGGGCGAAATGCTTATAAGAACATCAAAGAGAAAAGCCTACTTTTCGGAAGGCTTGGGATGACCAGAGGAATTTCAGGAAAGAGCAGAGGCAGAAGGGAAACAAACCTCCCTTTTTCGGAAATAGTCCTCAGGGACAACCATAGTTTAGAGAGCCGAGAATGGATGAATTGGGGGAACAAAGGCAGAGACAGACACCCATTCAGTGTTGGGGCTATAAAGGGAACCACAAGTACAGAGATTGTCCCCATAAAAATGGTAAAGCGAGAACCGTCCACAATGTTTAGCAAGCTGAAACAGTGGAGGATATGGGCAATAGAATGCCAAGGATATATGCAGCCTTGGACAACAAGCAAGTTGAATTTCAATTGCACATGATTGAAGTGGAAGGTATGCTTAACAACCGACCATTTATTATTTTAATTGATTCAGGGACTAGCCATAGTTATGTAGATCCTAGGGTGGTGAAAAGTTTGCATTTATCAAGAAGTAAACATGAAAAGTCTTGGTTAGTGCAGTTGGCTACAGGAACCAAGAGGAAAGTCATCAAGTTGGTTAAGTTCTGTCCTGTGGACATGAAGGGATTGAGCACGAAGGCTGAATTGATAATTCTGCCTTTAGGCTCTTATGACTGTTTAATTGGGATGGACTGGTTGGACTAGCACCATGCCCTCCTGGAATGTCATAACAAGAGGCTTACATGCCTGGATGAGGAGGGGAATTGGAAAATAGTCCAAGGAATTCCTAGAGCTGTGGCTATTAGAGAAATCTCAGCCATGTAGTTGAAGAAGTGTTACAGGAAAGGCTATCAATTATTTGCAGCCCATGAGGAGGAAGCATCCAGAGATGAAGTCTCAAGGATTTGAGACCATGAGGTACTTACTGAGTTTGAGGATGTATTCTAGGAAGTACATATACTACCTCTGAAGAGAGACATCGATTTTTCTATAAATTCGATGCCTGGAGCAGCTCTAGTTTCGAAAGCTCCTTATAGAATGAGTACGCCAGAGCTGAAAGAGTTGCAATTGCAACTTGGAGAGATTCTAAAGAAGGGGTACATTTTCCCCAGTGTGTCACCTTGGGGTGTCTCGGTCCCGTTCATGAAAAAAAAGGATGGAACAATGAGGATATGCATTGATTTCAGACAGTTCAATAAGGTAACTGTCAAGAACAAGTATCCTCTGCCGAGGATTGATGATTTTTTCGATCAGTTGAACGGTGTGAAAATATTTTCGAAGATAGATCTCAGATCAGGATATCACCAGGTAAGAATTAATGATGAGGACATCAACAAGACCGCCTTTAAAACAAGGTATTGTCATTACGAGTTCACAATGGTGTCGTTTGTACTGTCGAACGCACTTGTTGTTTTTATGTGCTTGATGAATGATGTATTCAGGGGCTATTTAGACAAGTTTGTCATAGTCTTCCTGGATGACATTTTGGTGTATTCCAAGTTAGAGGAAGAGAATGAACAACGCTTGAGGATGGTGCTGCAAGTGTTGAGAGAACACCAGCTGTATGCCAAGTTGAGAAAATGCTCATTTTATTAAAGGCAGATCCATTACTTGGGGCACATTATTTCAGAAGAAGGGATCGTCATGGATCCTGAGAAGGTTGAGGTCATCAGAGAGTGGTTAGCACCAAGGAATGTGGCGGAAGTTAGATCCTTGATGGGTCTGGCGGGCTATTATAGAAGGTTTATAGCAGGGTTCTCAAAGATAGCTCACCCTATCACTTCCTTGCAAAGGAAGGAGAAAAAGTTTTAGTGGACTGAGGAGTGTGAAAATAGTTTCCAGCGATTGAAGCAGTTGTTAACCAACGCTCCAATCCTAAGGATTGCAGATCCAAATATGGATTTTGTGGTGTGCACAAATGCATGTAAGGAAGGGTTGGGAGGAGTTCTCAGCTAGAATGGATTTGTAATCTGTTATGAGTCCAGGAAGCTGAAAGAGAATGAAAAGAATTATGCCACTCATGATTTGGAGTTGGCAGCAATCGTTCACTCTCTGAGGAAATGGAGACATTACCTCATGGGAAGGAGATTTGAATTGAGAACATACCACAACGACCTGAAGTATTTATTTGATCAGCCAACCTTAAATGCTAGAAAAAGTAGGTGGCTGGAGTTTTTGTGTGAATACGACTTTGATATCAAGCATATCAAAGGGAAGGAAAACAAGGTGGTTGATGCACTCAGCAGAAAGGTGCATGAATTACATGCTACAACCATTAGCATGTACAGGACTGATATTAAGGATATAATTTTGGAAGCTACAAATGCTGATTTGCAGTACAGAGACTTGGTAGCAAAGCCACAAAAGAGTGAGAGACCACATAAAGAGGAAAGTTACACCCTGGAAGCTAATGGAATACTTCTGTACAAAAACAGAGTGTATATACCTAATGTCCAGGATTTGAAACTTGCTATTCTAAGAGAAATGCATAACGTGACTTATGCTAGACATCCTGGATATCAGAAGACTGTGGCAGCAGTCAAAATCCATTACTTTTGGCCAGGTATGAAGAAAGAGATCGATGAATACATCATCAGATGTATGGAATGCCAGAAAGTTAAGGCTGAGCATAGGCACCCAGCAGGGTTGTTGCAACCTTTACCCATTTTTGAGTGGAAGTGGGAAGTGGTGACAATGGATTTTATTACAGGATTTCCCAAAATGAGAAAGCTACATGATTTGATCATGGTGGTGATGGACAAGCTTACAAAAGTTGCCCATTTTATTCCCCTGAAAACCACTCACAAGGAAACAGATGTTGCTGATATTTTTTTAAAAGAAGTGGAACGCTTGCACAAAATTCCTGAGATGATTGTGTCTGATAGGGACCCGAAATTCATCTCGAATTTCTGGAAAGGACTGTTCAAAGGATTCGGAATGAATTTGAACTTTAGTACAGCGTATCATCCTGAGTCTGATGGATAAATCGAGAGGGTGAACAGAGTAATAGAGGACATGCTAAGAATGTATGTGATGGATAAACCATCAAGATGGGAAGACTACCTGCATTTGGTAGAATTCGCCTACAATAATGGATATCATGCATCATTGAATATGAGCCCATTTGAAGCACTTTATGGAAGAAAGTGCAATACTCTAGTGAGATGGGATAATCCAGCTAATAGAGTAGTAATTGGGATAGAGTTGCTCAAGGAGATGGAGGACCAAATGACAAAAATTAAACAGAATTTGAAAGCTGCCCAGGACAGGAAGAAAAGTTATGCTGATAAGAATAGAACCCATAGAGAATTCAAAGTGGGTGATTGTGTTTTCCTAAAAGTGAAAACCAACAGGAGTTCCCTGAAGCTGGGAAGTTGTGCCAAGTTGGCAGCAAGCTTTTGTGGGCCATTTAAAATCCTGGAAAGGATTGGGACGGTTGCATACATGCTTGCATTACCTGCATCTATGATTGTACATAATGTGTTTCATGTTTCATTGCTGAAGAAATATATAACTGATGTTAATCATGTTATCGATTGGAATGTGATTTAGGTGGAACCATAAGGTGTCCTGCAAGTGCATCATGTGCGCGTATTGGACAGGAAAAACAAACAACTGCGGAATCGAGATATAAATATTGTAAAGGTCCAATGGACCTGTTACGGTCCCGAGGACGCACCATGGGAACATGAAGATGTTATGCGGGCAGAGTACCCGCATCTTTTTGAAAATTTTGAAAAGTTGGCTGATGCAGTGTAAAGTTGCACTAAGGACAGTGAAAAAATAAGGGGAGGGGGATTGTAATGTCCCCAAGGCCAAGCCCTGTTGTAAATCTTGTTTATGAAATGAATTATAAATATATTTTATAGGCTGGTGAGCCAAGTTTATATAATCTGGTGGGCTTATGTGATTGTTAGGCCAGAGAGCCTAAGTGTTGAAGACCAAGAGCTTAATTTTGTACATGTATCCATGCAGAACATTAATAAAATTATAAACACTGTTGCGTGCAGACTAACCACGATGAATGAGTGATGGGGGACTAAGATTACATAGAGTGGGAAAGGGATTAGGGGCTGGAAGGTGGGAAAAAGGGCTAAGTGTTGAGCCTAGGGGCTTAAGTCCTTGGGAATAATATTTTAATATTATTCCAAAAAGGCATGTGAATTATATGTTTTTTATCCTAAGTTCCTGGATGGGGGAAAACATGAGCAAAGGGGACACATGCTGATGGAATGCATACAACTCCATGGGTGACAAGTCATGCAGATAAAACGGCCGAGATGAGCCGAGATGAGCCCATATAAAACGGTCGAGGTGAGATGGAACGCATACAACTTCATGGGTGACGCATACAACTTCATGCAGATAAAATGACCGAGATGAGCCGTGTTGGGGGTTCCTCCTCCATTCTACCCAACCGTCTAAGCGTGAACCCATCTGATCTCTGCAAGAGACCCTCGTGTAATTCTGAAACCGTGGGTAAAGCCTGTGTTGATTTTGGGAAGGCTTGTGTTTGTTTCTAAAAAGCCAATACACCTTTGTTCTCAACCATGGAGTCTGTGTTCATCCCCTGCGTGGAATGCTTGTCATGCGTCCCTGAGAACCAGAGTGTGAGTCTATCCCGTGATTGTTGAGCCTGTTTGGGAAGCCCGTGTTTGTTTTCCCAGTTGGTTGTTGTGGCCACGCGGTGCTGGACTGCGCATGGCTTACTGGCCAGTGTAAATCCATGTTGATACTGTGTGTAACCTCTCTCCAGGTGAGGGAGGTGATTATATTTGGAAGAGACAGGTTTTCAGGTCTGTGAGAAACTCTCTCCAGGTGAGGGAGTATGTTGGGAAGAGGTTTCTTCCAGAGAGTGTCTAGCACCAGCTTCGGGCTCTGAGACTTCCTGATCCGACCTGTTGCCAAGACCCAGAGAGGGAGGTGTAGCACCGATGGACTATGCTTGTGAATGTGTATTCTCCTAGGTGGAACATGCATGTGGGGAATGAGAGTCTGGGAGTAGTGGGCGTAAGAAGTCATCCTAGGAAGAACCCTTCCATTCATTCTGTGCATTTTTACCTATAACCTCAGCCTAGCCTAGGATTCCTTGCCTTAGGGTGGAGCTTAGTCCCAACTCGGGGGTGATCCACTGCTGAGCATGATGAGCAGCGTGGTATAAGGCTGGGAGGTTCATGGAAGGCCTGCACGTTGGTGGAACTACCACCATTTCAAAGATAAGTACTAGATGATGTTTTAATTATGTTTGCATGCCTATGTATTTATATCATCATGTATTCTATTGTGCATATGAATTAATGTCAATGCCATGGATTATTTCTGTTAGTAGTAATCTTATGCTGACTCTGAGTTTAAATGTGTTAATCTGTTTTTAAATGCTTGTTATAATTAAGCATAAAAATATTGTTGTTCCACAAAGTAGCATCTGCTCAACTTGTTGTTGGATGACGGTCAGGGGAAAAAGGAGTTACACAAACATTCCAACAAATTAAAGGAGGTAAATTAGAATAAAGAGACCTGAAAACTGTCCACTTTGTAAGGCTATCCTCCAGGTTTCTTCCTCCCCAGTTCTTCATAGTGAAATTTAATGAGTTAATTTTGTTCCACCCCTGTTTCGTGAAGGAGGAATGAACGAAAATGTGGTTAGTAGTTTCACATTCGAAATTGCAGAGATAGCATCTGCTGGGTCCTTCCCACCCTTTTCTCTGGAGATTTGACCAAGTTAGAATTTTATCATTTGCTGCCAGCCACAAAAATAGCTTGACTTTCAGCTGCAAATCCCAGTTCCAAAAATCCTTGCGCCATCCAGATGCGATCGACAAGTTTTGCGTGTCACAAATGGCTAGATAATTTTTTCTTGAATTGAGAATCCCGAAGCGATCCCCCCCTATCCAAAGAAGTTCATCAGCGGAATCTTGATCACGTGAAATAAAACAACTAGTGTACATGTCTAAATATGGTACTGATAACCTGTATTGTATGTCGGGTTATTTCTCCTGTATTCAACAGGCTTTTTCCAGACATGTGATCATTTTAGCATTTAATGTAATTTAATAATAATTTCACTAGTCAATGTATTATTGTGAGAAATGAATGCTCTGCATGTACAATGACTTAAAGTCTTAAAGTGACAAGCAAAAAAGTTGTGTGTTATGGCTATTTTTCTCGTAGTCCATCCACTGTGATTCGAGTTTTTAGTTGCTGGTCATTTTAGAAATGAATGTAATTTAATAATTCTTTCACCATTTAATGACCTGTGCTGATGCAAGATACCAAATATAATAAATACGCAGAACATAAATAAAATGCTAGAAATGGAAGAATAACAGTAATATAACCAGCATAATCTCCACAATAACACAAAAATAATATAAGAACATCAACTGAAATAACACTTTGATTCAGAAAGCAATGTTCACAGGCCTCTTCGAGGGGGCAACCTCCAGTCGAGAAACGCTCTTTTACAATAATCTCCAAGATAGGGTTTTCATACCCTCAACCCTTATTTATACTAAATATGTCTATTAAGAGAAGCATCTAGAGGAAGATCCTTCTAGAACCAGAAGCTTCTATTAGGTCTTCTTACACCCGCCTTATTCTATTTTATTGAAAGGCCTTATTAATATTGACCTTTATTACATACGAATACATTGATCTACCTATGTGCGGGTTAGGACCTTAACATGTCCGCCCCCCTTAAAAACAGCCTTTTCCTCAAGGCTTGAGATGTGAAAACTGCTGGAGAATGATAGCTAGTTCCCAAGTGGAATCTGCTGGAGTCGTATCTTTCCACTGGACTAGCACTTCCTTGATGTTTCTCTGATGCAGGCGATGCTCACGCTGGTCGAAAACTGCTTTTGGCTATATCCAAATGGATCCTTCTTCAACTAACTCTGGAAGGTTGGTTTGAATTTGGCACCTAGTTCCAATCACCTTCTTTAAGCATGAAACATGATAAACAGGATGTAGCTTCGACTGACTGGGCAGAGCTAACTGATATGCGACTTTTCCCACACACTTGAGAACTGTATAAGGACCATAAAATTTGGGCGCTAGCTTCTGAAAATGCTCGGCCTTGAGGGAAGTTTGCTTATATGGTTGCAGTCATAGAAACACCTGATACCCTTCTGCAAATTGACGTTTAGAGCGACTTTGATCTGCTTGTTGCTTCATGTGATTCTGTGCCATGACCAAGTTCTCTTTAAGGGTATGAAGAATATCCTCTCGGATTGTAAGTGTTTGGTCAACTGCCTGGACCTTCGAGGTACCATGTAAGTATGAGAGAAATGAATATGGCTTCTGTCCATATACCACTTCAAAAGGAGTCATGCGAGTGGCTATATGGTATGAAGTGTTGTACCACCATTCAGCTAGGGGTAACCATTGAGCCCACTGGTGTTGTTTTTCAAAGGCAAAGTACCTCATATATTTTTCCAAACACTTGTTGACAACTTCCATTTGACCATCCATCTGGGGATGATATGCTGAGCTGAGATGCAATTGGGTGCCTTGTAGCTTAAACAGTTCTTGCCAAAAATTGCTTGTGAAAGTTGGGTCATGATAAAAAACAATAGAGTGCAGCATGCCATGAAGCTTGAATACCTGGTCCATGAAAATTTGAGCCACAGTGGATGCAGTAAATGGGTGGTGAAGAGCACAGAAATGAGCATACTTGGAAAGGCGATCCACAACCACCATTATGACTGATTTATTCCCCAATTTGGGTAAGCTGGTAATAAAGTCCATAGAGATATCCTTCCAAATAGCAGGGGGAATCGGAAGCGATTGTAGTGTGCCCGAAGATTTGACTGTTTCTCCCTTGTTGCGTTGGCACGCCTCACATTCAGTGACCAAAGTACGGATGTCCTGTTTCACACCATCCCAGAAAAAAGAATGTTTGACCCAGTCATATGTTTTGGTGAACCCTGAGTGCCTGGCTATGGGTATAGCATGAAGCTCAGAAAGTACCATGGATTTAAGCTTGGTTTGTTTACTTAAATACAAATGACCTTTGTATTGAAGCTCATCTTGGAGTCAGGAGTACCCTGGGGGAGCCAAATCCTTGGTCTGCAATTGCTGGATCAGATGCAAACTTTTGGGATCTTGAAGCCATTCCTGGCGCACAGCTTGGAGCCAATCAGGTACAATGAAGGAAAGAGAANCTTTTGGGATCTTGAAGCCATTCCTGGCGCACAGCTTGGAGCCAATCGGGTACAATGAAGGAAAGAGAAAAAAGGGATCCTTCTTCTTCATATTTCTGGGATAGTGCATTCACCACAACATTGTCTTTTCCCTTCTTGTAAATGATCTCATAATCATATCCAAAGAGCTTGGTCACCCATTTTTGTTGCTCCTGGGAGGAAATGCGTTGTTCCAGAAAGTACTTGAGGCTTTGATGGTCAGTCTTAATTTGGAAGCATTTCCCCAAGAGATAAGGGTGCCACAGATCAACGACATGCAAAATATCCAACATTTCCTTTTCATAAATGGGTTTTCCCAGATTCCTTTCAAACAGTTGCTTGCTGGTGAAGGCCAAAGGTCGACCCTCTTGCATAAGGACAACGCTGATTCCTTTCCCTGAGGCATCAAATTCCAACACAAACGTCTTTGTGAAATTAGGAAGGGCCAGAACTGGAGTGGTGCACATGGTCATCTTCAAGGTTTGAAAAGCTTGCTCAGCTACTGGAATCCAAGTGAAAGAGTTATTTTTGAGGAGAGCAGTGAGAGGGGCTGCAATATTTCCGTATTTCTTAACAAGCTTGCGATAATACCTTGTTAGGCCCAAAAATCCAAGCAATATTTTGAGAGTCTTTGGGTGTGGCCAGTCTTGCATAGCTTCAATCTTTTTCAGGTCCACCCTGTCGCCATCCTTTCCCACCAGATGACCCAAGTATTCTACTTCTGAGGCCCCAAAAGCACATTTATACTATTTCAGGAAAAGTTGGTGCTGAGAGAGTAGATGGAGAACTTGATACACATGAGTAAGATGGTATATCCAGGTTTTTCTATAGATGAGGATATAATCAAAGAAAACTAAGACAAAATGACAGAGAAAGGGACAAAAGACATGATTCATGAGGCTTTGGAAGGTGGATGGGGCGTTACACAGGCCAAAGGGCATGACCAAAATCTCATAGTGGCCCTCATGAGTTCAAAAGGCCATCTTGGGGATGCCAGCCTCTTTCATACGTGTCTGGTGATAGCCCGAGAGAAGATCAAGTTTGGCAAAGAATTGGGCTCCACTTAATTCATCCAGGAGGTCATCAATGAAAGGAATGGGAAATTTATCTTTAATAGTTAGTTTGTTGAGGGAACGAAAGTCAGGACACATTCTCCAAGAGCCTTCTTTCTTCAGGACCATGACTACTGGAGAAGAGTAAGGGCTCGTACTAAGACGGATAATGCCTGCAGTAAGGAGTTCCTGGACCATTTTCTCAATTTCATTTTTTTGTGAAAAGGGGTGGCGATACGGATGAATATTGGGAGGAAGGCTTCCTGGTATAAGGGGAATGGAATGATCATGAACACCGCGGGAAGGAGGGAGTCCTTGGGGAGTGGAAAATACCATTTGATGTTTATAAATAAGGGCTTGGAGGTCTTGCGGCACCGGGGGTGTCTCTATTGCTTGTATGGCATGGAGTTGGGCAATGACACCAGAATGACCTTTTTTTAGCAGCGTTTCCATGCGATGCGAACTAATGACCTCAGGTGAACCAACAGTGATGCCTTGGAATTTANGGTGGCCTTCCTGGTCAAATTGCATGGTTAAGTCCTTAAAATCCATGAGAATGGGACCCAAGGTCCTTAGCCAGTGTACACCCAACACAATGTCACAACCGCCCATGTTGATAGCAAACATATGGGATTTGAGGTGGTAGTCACCGATTTGGAGATGCACATTTTCATAGTGCCCTCCACATTTCATGGAACCACCATTGGCAATCATAATTTGGAAATTGTTTATGGCATGGATGTAGCAATGGGTTTCTTGGGCAATGTGGCGATGAATAAAATTATGGGTACTTCCACTATCAACCAGAATGATGACCTTCCGATGCTTGATGTAACCAATTAAATTGAGGGTTTGGGGGGCAGAGAAGCCAGTGAGAGCATTGAGGGAAATGATTGGTTCTACTTCGAGAGGGTTGGAGGGAGGGGTTATGTCAGTGATTTCAAGGGACTCAGGCACAATGGGAGTTTCAACATTCTCTTCTGAAATATCCTCAAAGATGGCCATAAAAAGATTTTGTTCCTTACATTTGTGGCCTGGGAAATATTTGTCATCACAATTATAACAAAGGCCTTTGAGTTGGCGTTCAACCATTTTAGCCCTGGTCAATTTTTGGATCTTTAATGGGGTGGAAGGAGTAGTGGGATTTATGGGTTTAGGGCGAGGGATAAAGGAAGGTTTACAGGTTTGAGAGGATACAACTTGTTGTGCTTCTTTAGATTTTTTAGTAGCCTCCGCCCAACTCGAAGGTCGAGCTATGAGGACATGGGCCTAAATCTCCTCCTTGAGGCCACTGATAAAACACTCTCGAAAGAAAGCATCATTCATGCCCTTTGTTTGAAAAGCTAGGCGCTCAAATGTAGCTATGAAGTCTTTGATTGTTCCCGATTGTTTCAATTTTGTCAAACGACCCAAATGGTTGGTGTCATTGTCAAAGCGTTCATAAAGCTCAGTCACAAATTGGGTCCAAGCAATATACCCTTGACAGGAAGTTTTTCTCCATTGCCACCATTGCTAGCGTTCTTAATCTAGATGGAGAATACCATACCGGAGTTTGGCCAAGTCATTTGTAATTCCATATAGAGAGAAATAATGTTCCATTTGGGTGACCCAACCAGTGGGGTTTGAGCCATAAAATTTGGTTACATCCACCCGCGGAAGGTGTATGTCATGTTGAAAGTGATGGGGCTGAAAGGTATGGGAATGGGAGGAGGTTTCACCTTCAGTATTTGGATGTGCATCAGGAAAAGGGTCATCGGTAGGGATCTTTAGTTTGGTGCAGAGTGATGCAAAGACAGATTTAAGCTGGGTGGTCAGTTCTTGTTTGACTTCCTCCATTACAGACTGCACGAATTCATTTATGGTTGTATTGATGGATGTATCTCAGGAGGCAATAGTAGCACTGAGTTGTTTCACTTCATTTTTGGTCTAGAGGAAACTAGATTGCAAGGTGTTGAAGCGAGACTCCAGTTCTTGGATATGGGTATGGGCCATGAGGATGGGTGGACTGAAAAGGGGTGGGCGGGGTCAATTTTTTTTTCCGAAAAATGATATGGATGACTGTGATAAGGGTGAAGGGATGAATCTAATGGAATAGGTCTCAAATAATGGTTAAAAAAATTCCAGAGTTATTTTTTATTTATTTTTATTTTTACCGGCAGAGTTATACTCCGGTCTGAAGAATACTTTACCGACGGAGTTATACTCCAGTCTGAAGAATACTGTAGTGATGAAATCCCCAAATTATTAACCAGAAAGAAATGTGTATGTACTTGGCAACCCGAACACAGTTGTGCGTCAATAGATCTGGTCAAATTAATTTTTTTATGTTTCTGTCCTCCAAGGGTTAGGTATTCAAGGGTTCTATAGAAAAAGGTTTGCCCTATGCTATATCTCTCTGATATACGTTTGGGGTCCAACAGTAGTACTCGGCCTAATATCTTAGGGCACTAACTAAGGAGGATAGACCGTACCCTTAGCCGTACTACTCGACTACCCAAGTACTAGAGAGTATCTTCCCGAGTGCTGTTCTCGGTGACACTATAGAAGTTCGGCGGCCAATAGGTTTATCTAAAGAGGGCTTCAGGAAATCTAGGTCGATCCATACATAGGTGTTGTCTGATGCACTACCACTCGAAGGGGTACCAACAGGGGTTACAAGGGTGGCCAACAGATGTGTGCTTAAGAGCCACTTGTATTTTCTTCGTGTATGAATCCCTCAACCACGGGTTTATGCATGTAATGACAGATCTTTGTGGCTTAAAGACGCCAGAATACGTCTCTACCCTGGAAAAAAAAATCCCACAATTTCTGCCAAGGAAAGTGCTCTGATACCACTTACTAGATATAATAAATATGCAGAACAGAAATAAAATGCTAGAAATGGCAGAATAACAGTAATATAACCAGCATAATCTCCACAATAACATAGAAATAATATAAGAACATCAACTGAAATAGCACTTTGATTCAGAAAGCAATGTTCACAGGCCTCTTCGAGGAGGCAACCTCCAGTCAAGCAGCGCTCTGTTACAATAATCTCCAAGCTAGGGTTTTCATACCCTCGACCCTTATTTATACTAAATATGTCTATTAAGAGAAGCATCTAGAGGAAGATCCTTCTAGAAGTGGAAGCTTCTATTAGG
>SNQJ01S0118071.1:0-27429 GCA_010110895.2 Picea sitchensis
GTGAAGATTATGCTGGATATTTCACTGTTATTCTGTTATTTCTAGCATTTCGTTTCTGTTCTGCATATTTTATATATCTGGTATCTTGCAGTCTAGTTGCACCTTTTTCAACGCACTCTTATAGGGTGTGATGCAAAGTGGTACATTGATCTCGATTGATCGAGGTACTCTTACTTTAACTACTTGGCTATGGTATTCTTGAACCATTTCCATTTACCTATGAGATACGATGTCGACACCGAATTGTTTTCCAACTTTGAGAATACCAAGGCCGACCATATCTTTGATCATATCCGAGAATGGAAGCGAAGAAAGAGCTTGATTAAGGTCAAGATACCTCATGCTTTCTTGCTTGAGTGTTTCTTGAATTCTTTGGTGCCCTATGTATCCAAGGACTTAGCGACTTCCGGGGTGTTTTCGGAAGAGGAGACCATTATGAGAGCCCAACAGCTTGAACTGATCTACTCTCAGTCTGAAATGATCTATGATATATTTCCATGTGTGCCACGGTCTACTCTCGATAAGGACAATAAAAAAGTATGGGCTACATGCCGATGGAATTGTGGGCTCATCACAAAGCAAGTCCACAGATCTGTTGTCAAAATAGTTACAACAATTTTATATATAATAGACTATGGCTAGCTAAACTCTCATTTTGGCTAACCCCCCTACCCAGACGTCGGATGTACATAGTATGCATTCGATGAATCCCAAGGCAAACTATTAGACCAAGGGAAAGAAGAAACAACAAAATAAGAAGGGTAAAGAGGATAAAAAGGATACCAATAATGGTGGCGGAGGAAAAACGGAGAAGAAGAAGTCGAAGTATCTTTGTAATCTATGAACGAAAGACCACTCAAATCACCTATTCCCTTGGCTTGGAGAAGCCCAAAACCTATTAGCACAACATCATCCTTCTGTGTTGATGAAACCTTTTCCATCAAGGAAAAATATGGCTTAGGATTTCGCATCCACAAGCACGGAAGGGGGAAGTCAGGGACCCCCTGCAGCTACCAATAATAACCCATCCATGAACATTTACATGATGAACACCAATGCTCATTCATCTACTAGGACTCCTGACTATAGAATGTCGAAATTTGTTGAGAAGGGAAAGGAAGCCACTATCCCATCAATTCCTCTCCAAATTGAGAAGGTGGTGGATGAAACCATGACTCGTATCCCTAAGGGTGTGTTTAAGAAGGCTTCCCATAATCCAAATGCGAGGGTTTCTCAGAACTACTCAATTGTAGAGGATCTGGCACAAAACCCTTGTGTGATGTCAGCTTTGGAGGTCCTCCAGATTTTCCCCTCACATAGAAAATCTCTATTGTATGCCTTTGGAGTGGCAGAGACTAGTAACCTAGGAGAAATCATTTTTTATCCAACCAACTTAAAACCTCATCTTCCTCACCACGTTTCCTTTTAGATAGTAATGGCCTATACCACAAAATATTTTACGTGAAACATTTTCCATATAGTGGTTGATGAGGGTGCCTCGACTTGCATGATGTCATTGGCATGTTGGAAGGGCATTGGCCAGCCTAATTTGTGTATGTCGCCTATATCGCGTACGGCTTTTGACAGTCGGTCATTTAAGCCACAGGAAATAATTTCTTCCTTTCCCATGCAGTTAGGGAGTAAAAATGCGTGTGTCGAAGTTGAAGTGGTCAATGCACCTCTTGACTACAATATTTTGTTAGGAAGAAGTTGGACTTATGCAATGCATGCGGTGGTTGCTACGATTTTTCGAGTCTTGTTCTTTTTGCATGAGGGTCGGATTGTGACCATTGACCCGTTATATTTCTCTCATCCTAACCCTTCATCCGGGGCTTCCACGGTCCCAATGGTTGATAACCCGCAACCTGGCACTATCAACCTAGGTTTCAGTTTGTTTCCATTATTGATGGGAACTTTTGATTACCCGCAACCTTCCAACAATGTAAATCTTATATCCATTGTTCCCGACCAGTCGAAGGCTGCAATTTTTCAAGTCTCATATTTTAGAACGAGCTACTTTAACGACCCATGGAATTTGACTTCCCCATTGGATTCAATGTAAGGGATAGGGCACTCTGTCATGGCCATGCCCTTATCCTTGGCTGAGGTTGCATATATTATTTTCCAACAAGCCTCAGCCAACCAAGATTCGGCTCCCTCACAGGAGTTAGATCCAGTTCTCAAACCTATTTGGGCTCAAGATTGTTTTTCCACTCAAGATCCTTTAGACTTAGTCTTTCCCTCTGAAGAGGAGATTCTCTAGGCAATGAATGGTCTTGAAAAACCTTGGGATGATCTACATCATAGCTCTTATTTTCTTCTCGAGCTTAGGCGAGTGGCGGAAGAAAAGTTTGTTTTGATCGTGAATGGAGATAGTCCTTGTCCTATCAATCATCTGACTACACATGAATTTTATGCCAAGGATAACATGGAAATAATTTCAACAACAATTCCAATCGATATCTCCAAAGCCCCTGACTTATGGAGAATGTTTTTGTTGGAACAGATTGCTCCCCCGAAGAGATTAGAACTTACACTCAGTTAGTCAAAGAGTTTTGCGATGTTTTTTCCTGGTCTTACGAGGATATGCCAGGCATCGACCCATGAATTTTTGAACATGAAATAATGAATTACCTTGATGCCAAACCTTTCCAACAGAACTTTCATCCAGTCAATCCTCGAAAAGAGACAACAATCAAGGAAGAAGTAGAAAAACTTCTCAAATTCAATTTTATCTACCCTGTACAATTGACGAAATGGGTGTCGAATCTAGTTCTGGTCAATAACAAATAGGACACAATTCACATTTGTATGTATTTTCATGATTTGAATAAGGCATGCCCGAAACACAATTTCCTGACTCCATTTATCGATCAGATTGTCGATGAATGTGCAGGTCACAAAGTCTTTTCATTCATGGAATTTTTTCGGGATACAATTAGATTCAAATCAAACCCGAGGACCAACATAAAATGGATTTTATTTGTCCTTGGGGTACATTTGTGTATCGTAAGATACATTTTGGCTTGAAGAATGCTAGAGCCACCTTTTAGCAGGACATGTCATTCGCTTTTCACGACCTCAAACACATAGTTGAGGCATACCTCGATGATCTAGAATCACGTTATCACAAGAAATCTGATCATCCCACCCATCTAAGACTAATCTTTGAGTGATGTTGCTACTATCGGATTCGCTTGAATCCTAACAAGTGCAATTTTTGCATGAAGTCAGGTCATCTTTTAGGTTTCATTGTATCAACAACAGGGATCATGGTTGATCCTCTCAAGGTTGAGGTGATAGTTCAATTGTCTCCCTCATGCGCGATACCCCAGCTTCAGAGATTACAAGGGAAAGAAAATTTTCTTCGATGTTTTGTCGCTAATTATGCCGAGATCACTAAAGAGTTTATGCGTATTTTCAAGAAAGGGGTCCCATTCCGTTGGGATGAAGTTTCTCTATTCTCTTTTGAAGCATTTAAATGTGCCATGATGTCTGCCCCTCTGCTTTGGCCTCCTGATTATAACAAATATTTCTTGTTGTATTTGGCTGCTACGAAGTCGACCATCGGCATGGTATTGGTTCACGAACATGATATGCTTGAAGAACACATTATATATTATCTTATCCAAGGCCTGGTTGGACCGAAAATAAATTATTCTGATGTTGAGAAACTTTCCTTGGAATTTGTCCATGTTGTCCAACGGTTGCATCACTACATTCTGCTTCGCAAGACCATTGTCATTGTCATCGTCAACCCTTTCCAATATGTGTTAACATAACAGGTCATTGGTGGAAACATTAGTAGATGGATATTAATCCTCCAGGAGTTTGACTGGGACTTTGTTTATGAGAAAACCAAAAATTCATTGGTATTTTCCGAACTCATTTCAGAACTGTCAGTCAAGTCTAGTGATATCACGCCCGAAGAGTCACCTATTAATGGAGATATTTTTCGAATTATATCTTCGAACCCCTAGTATGGAAATATACTTGTGTATATCTAGACTTTGAAGTGCCCTACTTCTACTTCTCATGATGAGCATCGAAGGAGTCAACATCAGGTGCACAACTATATTATACTCGACGACACATTGTATTTTCGAGGCATAGATTGCATTCTTTGATGATGTCTTAACTACAAAGAAGCAGAGCTCATTTTGAACAATTATCACACTGGAGCATATGTCCATCATTTTATATCTCGGAAAAAACAAAAAAGATTCTACGTGTAGGTTACTTCTAGCCCTAATTAATCAAATATTGTGTAGAGATGCATAAGAAGTGCCACCTATGCCAGATATTCTATTGGAAGATGCAAGCACATATTGCTCTTATGTTTCATGTCATTGTTGTTGGTCCTTTCACCAAGTGGGGGATTGATTTTACTACATTTCACCCGGCTTCAGCCAGGGGGCATTATTACATCATCGTCGCATTAGACTACTTCACAAAGTGGGTCGAATCTATGCCAACATTTAGCAATGATGGAGAAACAACAACTCTTTTCATCTTTAATCAGATAGTAGCAAGGTTCGTTATCTGAAGGAGATTGTCACTGACCATGGAAGTCACTTCCAGAACAAAATGATGATTGAATTAACGTCAAATATCAAGTTCAAATAGGAACATTTGTCACCCTAATACCCTCAACCGAATGGTTAGGTTGAAGTTGTGAATAAGTCTTTCAAGACTATTCTTCAACAAATGATCAATTTTGCCAAGTCTAATAGGAATTTTATGTTATATTCAGCGTTGCGGGCCTGTTGAACATCTGTGAAGACTTCCACCAGTTTTTCACCTTTTCAACTCATATATGGACTGGAAGCAGTCTTACATATTGAATGTCAAATTCCTTATTTAAACTTAGAAGTGGAATTATTGTCGGACAGTTCACCGCAGCATCGTGATGCAGCCTTAGACAATGAGGCTCATAAGAAATGAGTCAAGTGTCAGTATGATCAGTCTATTCTTCCTTGGATTTTCTCCAAAGGTGATCTTGTATTGGTCTATGATCAAGACAAAGATCCCTTGGGGGAAGGCAAGTTCAAACCCATGTGGTTCAGACCGTTCATTTTGAAAGACGTCTTAGAGAAGGGTTCTTACTGTTTGGTTGATTTTGAGGGAAATGATTTGGCGGAGCCTAGAAATGGGCTCTACCTTAAGAAGTACTACTCCTAGGTTGGTCACCTAGGTGAATTCTTGTATATATGTATAGTCTCTTATACATTTTTGTCTTTTTTTTTGTGGACGTGTAGTTATTTATGTCTTCTTTTTCAATGTGGAATATGTCAAGTGAATCAGAGGTTTATTTTGGGTTCGTGGATGGTTCTAGCCAACACACTCGGAGGCTTGCTTCCGTAGCTTGGGTTATTTTCACACCTAGAGGTTAGCTTCTATCTGTCGGAGGTATTTTTCTAGGCAACGCTACAAACAATGTTGTCGAGTACAACGCAGTGATAGAATTGCTTCATGATGCTTTGTCACATGGAATTTCTCACCTCTGTGTCTATATATATGTTCAACTGGTTGTGTCCCAGTTAAATGGGGTTAACCATTTTTATGATCCCACTCTACACCGACGATTCATTAAGGTACGTCTCTTAGAATGATCTTTCGATTACATTACATATATCCATGTTCCTAAGAGACTTAATCATCTAAAAGATACTATAGCTAATCAAGTTTTATATTGGCATCTTACTCACATATAAAAAGAAAAGAACACACATACATATGTAAATACATTTGTAAAAAATGTTTTCCATAAGACAAGAAAGATGTATATATCTATGTCCAAAAATAAATAAATAAATACTGTTATGAGTACATAGGTGGGCATGAAATCCTTAGAAGTCATCAGTCTACATCGATGGGTTTACACCCTCAAAAAATACATATAGTACAAAAATTTCCCTCGATGGTCTAGTACTATCTAAGGATGAGGCCTATTGGCCCTGCTATAATGTACAATAGAGTTCGCAAGATGCCGAAACAACTAAACCCAATTCTGAGGCACCCCTACTACATGTGGTTGCATAGCCAAGGGGAGATCCTTGATCTCAACCATAGGAACAACACAAGTGAGCTTAGTGAGGTTTCGCTCCACTCGTCATAAAACTCTGTCAGCCTCTCTGGTTGGGGGTCATACCATAGTTGTTGGGCCTCCTACTATTGTTGGTCCTACCTCAGGTCGAGGATGACACTGAGTCTTGGCAACATATTTTGGTCAAACAAGCCCCAATTATGTACATAATAGATTCATAAGTCAGTACTCTATACAAACATAAAAAGGATATATATGAAAATTAAATTTTTTATAAACTTTTAAATATATTTTACCTATCTCGCCACACTCCTCATCGGGACGCACAAGCATGTCTAGGTCTCTGATGAAGTTGATCCCTGCATAGGGGTAATCCTCGATCACGAGGATCTGACGTGCCCACCAGTCAAAAAATTTGTCATTGGAGGCCTCTATAGTCCTCCCTCCACCCTGTCTAGGCAACAAAGCTTCCCACTTGCTCACTGCTAGGAAGGAGGCTACATGCCCCCATACTGTCTCCCTGGAACTGAGATTGGGAACCCTCTCAAAGAATAAGGATCATAAGATAGTACCAACCACAAAGTTCTTGTTGGTACATCACCGACACTATGTAAGATGTCTCTTCATGCATACAATCATGGTGGTACTCCAGTCGAAAATGGTTGCCTCCAAGCACTGAATGGCACAATGCATATGTGCACGTGAGGCCTAATGAAATTTTGTAGATCTAGTAAGATGCCCAGTCAAGAGTAATATCATGCGTAAGGAGAGGCTGGTGATCTTGTGGATTGGAACTTGAGAAACTAATTTATCAGTGCCAGCCTCACAGTACATCCTGATGTAGTACTCAATGTTGAAAGGCCCTGTAGGAAAAGTCCTCAAGTTGACTAGTTCCCCTCGTCTGGAGAGGCCAATTAGAAATTATTTGTACTCTGTGGTCAGGGTCAGTGATTTACCCTCTAGCATGAATGCCTCAGCATCGGGATGTCAATACTCCACAAGATCATTGAGAAACCTTGGTTGTTCCCTCATAAATGGACACTGGAAGAACTTCCATAATCCACATTGTTTTAGTGCAGCGATGGCCACAGGGTCCTCCTCGACCAAGACATCGAGCTCCTTATTCTCTCTCTCTCTCCAATGAACATATATCCTGTCACATGACAAAAGTAGAGAGGAATTAGTGATTTATTTTTATTTTTTCAAAGTAAAATAGGGTGTATGCAAGATTCTTTTTACATAGTCACGTATGTACGTGGGATGTTTGGTATTTTTCCCTAGTACATACGTGGTATGGCCTTGGAAATCCCATGTACATGCAGGGCTTCCCTTTTTACAAGAGTGCACCCCCTCCAAACTAAAAATTATGTCATAAACAAGGAATTTAAATGCAAGTATGGGTGTTTTGTACTTACTTGGCCCAAACAAAAGGTCGTTTCATCCACTAAAGCTCCTGGAATCCACTCTTTTAGAAAAGGGTTTTTTTTACCTTTTGGTTGATTTTCAATTTGCAATGGTAAAAATGAGTTGTCCATCTCTATTTATAGACTTTTTTGGCCCTTTTTCCCTTTTTTGGTCCCCTTTGTCATTTTTTCTGGCTTAGTGGTTACTCGATTTCACTTCTGAGTTTTCTATTGGTCATTTCGGTACTCTTTTCCATTCGGTTTGGTGATTTTTTGGGATTGGTCACATTTTTTGGCATCCTTTGGTAAAAGTCATTTTTCCAAATTTTGCATGTAAGTTAGGATTCCATTCCCACTTTCTGCATCTCGTTGTCTTTTATGCTTTTCCATAGGATCGACCCCATAGACATGCAACATAGAACCTTAATTGTTTCTTTAGAAGTGTCGTAATTAGCTGGTAGATCCTACCTTTACATGGATTCCCTAGGTATATCCTTCGCTGGATTTTTTCCGTCCATGCTGTCAGTTATGACTATAGGCTTGGGATTCCTTGTCAGTCCTGTCATGATTACATAATGAAGCCTCATTCTTTTTTTCATCATCATCCTAGGCCTTACCCTCGAGACTCCCTAATGAGCTTGCTTTGTTATCTTTCAAGATTGCTTTGAAATTCGAAAGCAACATCCAACAAGACTGTATTTATTCTTTTCGATCTCTTCTGGATTACTTGAGAAAAATAGCCCCCCTGGATTCTTCTTTAATACCTTTTCAGACTCTCTAAAAATGAAAATATTTTTGAGTGATCTTGTTTCCCTTCACGCTCGCCAAACTCAAATTAGAAGGCACATCTGTCCAACAGTAGTTTACCCCTTTTTCATTCCAGATGGATAATTTTACGAATAAAGGTATGCTCTAGGAACTTCGGTTCACTAGAAGAGTATTCTCAAGTGTAAGTTTAACCCTTTTTCGGGCTTGAGGGACTAAATCTTTGAAAAAGGAACATTCTCCTTGGTTTTTGTTTATCACCTTTTTTGGGCCTTGGAGATTACTTACGAAAAAGGAATCCCCCCGGAGTCCATAGTTAATCTCTTTTCAGTCTCCCTAAAATTGAAAAGATCATCGAGTGACCTTATTCCTTCACACTCGTTAAATTGGTCCAGAAGAACATTTAGTGGCATGAGTTTAACCCTTCTTCCAGCCAGTCAATTATAGAAGAAAAAGGTATGCCTTGGGAGATTCGTCTCACCGAGAGAGTTCTCCTCAGTTACTTTTATAATTTTTTGGGCTAAGGAGACTAAAAATAGAAAAAGGTTGTGAGTCCATAGTGAATCTCTTTCCAGAATCCTTAAAATTGAAAATATAGTCGAGTGATCTTGTCTTTGTCACACTCATTAAAATGGTTTTCAGCAGACATATTTTCGATGCAAGTTTAACCCTTTCTCGAACTGACTAGACTAACTCTGAAAATGGTACTCCCTAGAGTCTTCTTTTGCATTTTTTTAGACTCTCTAAACATGAAAAAACTACCAATATTACCTTCTCTGGGCTCATAAAAAATTACATAGAAGGGGTCTCATTATGTCATTATTAATCGCATTGCAGGTCTCATCTTTGCATCTTTTTCCTAATTTTATATCCATGTTGTTGCCAATTGAACCTTTGAAGAATTCCTTATACACAATACTTGCAACACTTCTTGCCTCTGCGACCTCACACCTTTACCCATGGAGGAATTTTCCGTGAGTGTCCTTATCTTGCACATGTATCCTTTCCCTGAGCATTAAGATGTTTCATGCGCATGGAATCAATTTTTGTGTTGCGACACTCATTCGTCCTTTGTAATGTAGCATTCTTTTATTCTTTTTCAAGATATTTAAAAATTGAAAAAGACAAAAGAATCAAATATTCCAAAAAAAGGGGACGAGAAATACACATTCGACTAATTTTGAGATGTAGATTTGATGTGTATTTCTCATGGATACACTTTATATAGTTATATGACATGGATCTACAATTTATTTGATTGGTATCCATGATTTAGTTCATACCGAGCATGGGTATGCCCACCTCAGAGAGACAATTGTTGTTTTGTAGATGGCACCTCTCGAACTTTGGCCCCAGGCTCACTCGATTTTGTGCATTGGTGAAGATGTTGTAATGTATTTCGGCCATCAATTTATCTTCTGACCTCATACATTAGGGGAAATTCGTTATACCCCTATAGTTCCCTACTCATGCATACATGGCATTGACCTTCCTACTTGCATAATTTTCCAAATCATTGTTGAGGAGCTCCACTTAAAAAAACAATTTTTAGAGCATGTACGTGCCCTACACCCCTACTTCCCATGTACATACCCTTGTTTCATGCTAGAAAACCTGAATATATACACTTTTTTCACACTAAACAGCCCATGTATACCTCCAAAAGTTACAAAAAATTAAAAAGTTGTAAGGAAGTCGGTGGAATTTATGGGCCATTAGAGGTTTCCCAACCAATTCACCTGTTATAGCCCGTAACCCAACCAAATAACCATCCTTTTTTCATATAAAAGGAGGTTTTGGGGTCTCATTTCACAACCAATCATTATAACAGTGAAACTCTACCCAATTTCACTTCCCTTCCTTGCCCAAGCATTTGCAACCTTTTGTGACTTACTACCTCATCATTCCCTCTTCAACCCCTTTTCTTCCATTCAATCCATTCCCTTTCCTTGAGGTGATTAGTATATTGTGAGAAGAGGATTATTGAACGTTCACTTGGAGCATTGTAAAGAAGAGCCTGGACCAGGTTTGCAGAATGGTGGCCAGAAAGGATTGTAAGTTTTATTCTTTGTTTAATGAATAAAATAATCTCTTTTCCCTGTCCCAAATAATGATGTTTTGTGTCTTTTCTTTGATTTATACATAACATTTGATATCTAACCCTAATTTATGAATAGAAATAGCATGCTTGTAGCCTTGTTTTCCTAGTCTTGGATGCAGGTCAGATTTGGGAGGAGACTTGCAGCCATTCAAGCTATATAGCTTGAGGAGATTATCACCATATGTTGGATGAAAGGTACAATTACTGATCTACTACTTTTTGTTCATTTATTTTGGTATGTTTGGGGTAGTGTAGAAACTAGATTGACTTTTAGGAGGTCATTTTCTTTGTCGATATCATAAACCCTAATATAGTTATAGGGGGATTTTCACGCTAGAACTCAAGGAAGAACCTTGAGAAGTTCTAGGCCTAGGCGTGCTTCGATGCTCTGGAGACTACATAAAGAATAAACATTGTTATAATTTTTTTTTCTCAATGAATTAATAAACATGCAAAATGATAGTTTGTAATTTAACCTAAGAGAATTGATCGCATATGCTAATATCATTCGTGAGGGTGTTACCCTCCTCTACAACCCTAGTCTCTTTGCAATTCCCCCCACTATTAGTTACAAGGATCAAGTCAAGAAAGTTAAAAAAATATGTGTAAAATAAAATTCATGAAACATAAAAAATTATCATCAATACATTATCTCACCGTGAACATCTTAGGCCTTGATGGAGATTCACTAGCAGATGGAGCACTAGGTTGTAAAACCTGCTCTAAGACAACCTCTATTATGGAAGTCTCGATCGATGGGGCCGATGGAAATGTTGGGGGTGGTATGCGATGGTCACCCACATGATGTACCAGTGATTGCATCTCCCTAGTCCTGGAAAAATGTAACCCATAAGCAACTCCTAGGTGCCCAGGGAGTGAAAAATTACTATAGCTAGCAAATATATCTACAAATATGTTGAAACTATAAAATGCAATGGAAAACAAGCTTTCTAGAATGGTGGCAGCTTATCTTTGAGAAGAGATGTGGCGATTGCGGTCATCCGCAAGAAGATGGTTACAATGATGCTCTCCAAACATTTTTACAATAAAAATGAATTCCAAAACCCTATACATCCAAAAACCTAACCCTAAGAGATGAATCACCAAAAGTCATGTGGGCCCTGTTGGGGTAAGCTAGTACATCAACTTCCCTGGGTTGTAACTTTTGCATACGATCTCTATTTTAGGTGCACAATAACCCGTTGGAAAGATCTGTCCAAGAACTACACATTTTTTCATTTTGTCAAGATAATTAAAATCCATCTATATCTTTATTGTGGTGAACCCTAAAAACATTGTTTAGGGCATCAAAACAGCCTCGGAAGTCAGGGACTTGAAAACTAGGAAAAACATGTCAAACTGAAAAAATGGAAAAATGAGCCAATTGGAATAGGTGGGAGGAAACTGAAATCCATATGGATCATTTTTCATGCATGTTTGATGCAGGAGCATCGTCAGCAGCAAGAAAGCATGGAGGCGGAAGACAACTAAGATGAATGCAATTACATTTTGGCACATGTCAAAAACATTTTGAAATGTTTTCGAAAGTTTGGATGCGCAGACATTAATGAAATAGTTAAGAAGGCGTACTTCCATATTGTAAATGGATCTTGAGCGATCTTCTCTCATTTGTAGAAGGTAAAGGCATTTATTTTAATTAATGAAAGTAGGTAGATTTAAAAATTCTAGATTAGACAGTTTTAGGAGCTGGAGGGAAAATGACTATAGACACCCTCATTCTTTGTATCATTATATCAATCAATGGATTGTTGAGGATTAAGCACATTAGCATAGAGAAGAAGCAGAAGGTTGTAGAGAAGAGACCATGTACAAAGGTTCTGAATTAATATATGAAGCTTTGATTCAGACTCATGGTGTTATAATGCTTTCTCTGTATACATGTTGAATGCTATGCTTATGGTTGTTTTACTCTTTCGGTTGTGAATTTTATTTTATGCTATGTATGTATGATTTCATGTTAAGTATTTGAAGTCTGAGAGAGTAAGGGAATGAGCTTCAATTGTTTCTCTTCTTGAGTAAGAATTCCTGCAAGGAGTGTAGTGAATTTTCCGCAAGGAGTGCGTTGATAGAATTCGGAGTTTACCTCTGAAAGCTCAAGAGGGATATTGTTGTTCTCATTTCAACTGAAGTGAGAGACAAGCACAGAAGCTGTGCAAGGTGTGTGTAGGTTGGTCGAGACCTTAGAACTTATGAACTAAGGATGAGAGATTAAATGACTGTTGTTGCAGAGAGAGTTGAATAGAGTCAAGAGATTCAAATACTCAGAAGTATTTGAAGGATTTCCGCAAGGAGTGCACGCAAGAGTCTTCTTGAAGACTTGAGTTTGCGAAGAAAGATCAGAAGGTTTAGGGCCTTGGAATTATTCAAGAGGAAGCAGGAAGCACAAGTAGTTCTTAAAGAGGTTAAATCCCAGAGGAGGATCGCAGGTTTGCTTTGAGCCAGAGATTCGTTGGAGAGAAATCGGACGGTCGAAATTCTCTGTGGAGAATCATTGAAATAGCGAGGACTGTAGGATCTAGGAAAGTTGCAGGGTGGTTAAAGGCGAGCAAGCTTTCCACTCTAGGATCCAAAATCAATGTAGACCATTGATCGTGATCTATTGGAGTTGTTGGATCATTTCGAGAACCAAGTTTTCAGGATTCCCATTGACAAGAGGCAGAACACTCCACATCAGAAGTATCGAAATCACGAAATGTGGAGAAGTGTGGAGGAGTATTTCGACATTTCGGGATATGGGATCTCGAGAAGATAGAATTTTTGGAATCATGAGTTTCAAACTCCCGATTCGCGAAATCCCAGGAGGGGAAAACCATTTCGGCATTTTGGAGATTCGGGAACCAGAAGGTATAAGAGACAAAGAGTTTGAGAACAAGCCTTACGAACTCCCGGTAAGCGAAATCGTGCTAACCGTTGGATCAAGGGGAAGAATCACAACTGATTGATTTCCTTGCAAGCGGAACATTTGTGTTTCGGTGTTTCGAGATTCGACATATCGGTAATCCTGTTGATAGGGGGACGAGACATAGTGCCAAGGAAATCTTGAAGTTGCGAAGTGTGGCAGGACTTAGGGTGGACTTTCAGTATTTCAGTAATTCAGCTTTCGGGACTACGGGAGTCGAGAGGTAGGGTTGTGCGTCATTGCAACTCCTGAAATTGCGAAAGGTGAAAAGCCAAAATCAGTGGCAAGGTGAGTCGTGAAATTGGAATTTCGGGTTTCGGAAGTTGAAGGGGTAAGGCACCTAACAACAGGATTCATGAAATCGCAAAATCCAGTATCCTGAAAAGAAAGGGAAAAAGTCCCGAAGTCTGTCGGGGTTTGATTATAGGAATTATGTCGGTGAATGACCATGCAAGCATAATTCAAGAGGGCTTGTGAATTACACTCAGAGAAAGTGAATAATTTCTCGAGGGGAATTAAGAGAGTCAGTCAGACTCTAAGGGGATGAATTGAAATATCCTATGCGGACCTCGGCCTGAGGGTTGGGGGTCGGCGCCAGTTGTGGTATCAGAGCTTAGAAAGATTTATTTTCTTTCTGTAGCAGGGAAAAGGGGAATTTTATAGACATGTTGCTAAGAAGAAGAGATAGACAAATACCTGACCCACCAGAGGAAAGGGAAATTCCAAGAAGAAGAGACAGACAATTGCCTGATCTGGCAAGAGAAAGAGAGATGTGTGAACTACATGTCAGGCTTGATTCCATGGAGACAACACAGAGGCGCACAGTTGACGCTGGGGATATCGGAAAATTTGAAAGTGAAAATGAAGCTGGAAATGAAGAAGTTGCAGCTGAAGATGCAACAGAAGAACACCTATTTAGGGTTGTTGCAAGGATAGGTTCCAGGGAAAAAATGGATATTCCCATGTATGAGGGAAACCTGGATGTTGAGGAGCCTTTAGACTAGATTAGAGCTCTGGATAAATATTTTGACTATGAGGACGTCGAGGAAGACAAGAAAGTCAAACATGTTGTCACAAGACTTAAAGGACATGCAACATTATGGTGGAATGAACTGCAGGTTGACAGATGCTCAAAGGCAAGCAGAAAATCAAAAGCTGGGATAGAATGGTCGCAAAGATGAAAGCCAAATTCATACCCAAATATTATCAAGTTACTCTATTTTAGAAAATGAAAAACTTGAGACAGAAATTGATGATAGTGAAAGAACACACTGAAGAGTTCTACAGGATAAACATCAAAGCAGGTCATCGGGAAAGTGATGATGAAAAGGTTGCCAAGTACATGAATGGTCTGAGATATGACATTCAGGATGAGATGAGCACAATGACCATATGAATGGTGGAAGATGTTTATCAAATGGCTCTAAAAGTTGAAGAGAAGCTAAGCCGAAAACAAGGTCAGCGAGGACTAGGTAGAAGCCAAGCCAAAGGAAAAACAATTTCCCAAGACAAAAATCAGAAACCTAAAGAAGAGTGGAAGAAACCTCAAACTCAAACTAAGAGAGGTGGAAGCTCACAGAGAGGATAGTATGCTTATAGAAATACTTTTCCTCGAACCATAGGAAGAGGAAGAGGCAGAGGTGGAGAAATAAAATGCTTTATCTATGGAAAAAATGGACACAAATCTTATGAATGTCCAGATAAGAAGAAAGAAGGAGGTGAAACTCACATTGTTGAATCTCAAGGATGGAATGTTGAGGCAGAAGATGTTGAGGATAGAAGATCATTGATGATGAGAAAAGTTCTCTTAATGCCAGAGAAGGAGGTGGAGAACCCAGTCCAAAGGAAATGACTTTTTCAGACTGCTTGCAAGACCAAAGACAGGGTACGAAAAGTCATCGTGGACAGTGGTATCACAGATAATCTTGTTTCTACGGAGATGGTGGAAAAGCTGGAGCTGGATACTATTGAACATCCAAGCCCATACAAAGTTTTGTGGCTACAAAAAGGACATCAGGTAAATGTCACTAAACAATGTTTAGTTGAATTTAAAATAGGAGGATATAAGGATGAAATACTATGTGATGTCATTCCCATGGATGTTTGTCATCTATTGTTGGGTAGACCATGGCAATATGACAATAATGTGATTCATGATGGGAGAAGGAACACATACACCCTGGAGAAGAATGGGCGAACTCACATGTTGTTGCCAATTAAGGATAAAGAATTAAAACCAGAGGTGAGCAACACTGTACTTCTCATGAGTGGGAAGGAACTTCTTAAAGAGGTTAAGAAGAAGGAAGATACACAATTCATTGTGGTTAGGAAGCCTATAATTGTTTTAAGCAGTACAAGAGTGGATGATTTACCAAAGGAAATCCAAAAGTTGTTGGAAGAGTTTGTTGATATAGTAGTGGACGAACTACCTTGTTCGTTGCCACCGATCAGAAGTATAAGTCATCACATTGATCTTATACCTGGAGCCAGTTTACCAAACAAAGCAACATATAGATTGACACTGTAGGAGAATGAAGAGGTCAAGAGACAAGTCCAGGATTTGATGGACAAAGGATTGGTTAGAGAAATCTTGAGTCCATGCGTTGTTCCAACAGTGCTCAGCCCAAAGAAATATGGAGGTTGGAGGATGTGCACAGACTCGAGGGCGATCAACAAGATTACCATCAGATATAGATTTCCATTGCCAAGGATGGATGATTTGATGGATTTCTTGAATGGAGCAAGATTATTTTCAAAGATTGATTTGAAAAGCGGATATCATCAAATCCAAATGAGAGAAGGTGATGAATGGAAGACAACATTCAAGACAAATGAAGGGTTGTATGAATGGCTTGTTATGCCATTTGGCTTAACAAATGCACCTAGTACTTTCATGAGATTGATGAATGAAGTCCTGAAGGATTTCATAGGAAAATTTGTCATCGTATATCTTGATGATATATTGATTTTCAACAAGACAGAAGATGAACACTTGAAGCATTTGGCTACAATAATGAGGAGATTGCAGCAAGAAAAGTTGTTGATAAATATGAAGAAATCAACATTTATGAGGACATAACTCATTTATTTGGGTCTTGTTATCTCCGCAGATGAACTGAAAATGGATCCGGATAAGGTAGAGGCGATTAAGAATTGGCCATCACCGAAGAGTATATTTGAAGTTAGAAGATTTCATGGATTGGCTAGTTTCTACAGGAGATTTATTAGAAATTTCAGTGGAATTAGCGCACTGATGATGGACACGGTGAAGAAAAGACATAAATCTTTTCGCTGGACACAAGAAGCAGAGAAAAGTTTCAATCTGTTGAAAAGGAAGATTACTGAACAACCAATTTTGATGTTGCCAGATTTCAACAAGATGTTTCAGGTCAAGTGTGATGCAAGCAGATTTGCAATGGAGCGGTCTTGAGCCAAGAGGATAGACCAATCGCATACTTCAGTGAGAAACTGAATGAAGCGAAAGTGAAGTACTCCACATATGACAAGGAATTTTATGCAGTCATATAGGCACTGAAGAAGTGGACACACTATTTGGTTCCTAAAGAGTTTGTTTTGTACAACGATAATGACGCTTTACAATTCGTGACTCAACAGGACACGCTGAACCAAAAGCATGCAAAATGGGTTGAATACATGCAGAATTTCACTTTTGTAATTAAACATATTTCTGGAACTACTAACAAAGTTTTTGATGCTTTGAGCAGGATATGTTTGTTGATGCATGAATTTAGAGTCAAAACTTTGGGTTTTGATAACCTCAGGGACATGTATAGAGATGATACATATTTCAAAGAGGTGTATGAGGCATATGAGAATCCAATTCTCAGAGACAGAAGTCAATGGACTAAATATATGATCCAGGATGGATTATTATTCAGAGGCAATCAATTATGTATTCCAAAATGCTCCATGAGGGAGAATTTGTTGAAAGAAAAACACAGTGGAGGATTGGTCAGACACTTCGGTCATGACAAAATGTTCTCAAAATTAAATGGCTCATATTTTTGGCTAGGGATGAGGACCGATGTCAAAATATTTGTGGACAGATGTAGTATTTTTCAACACACAAAAGGGAAGGCAGAACACAGGATTATACCAACCATTACCCATACCAGAGAGGTCGTGGGATGCAATGAGCATGGATTTTGTGTTGGGGCTTCCAAGGACACAAAGAGGATTTGACTCGATCTTTGTGGTGGTAGACAGATTTTCAAAGATGGAACATTTTATACCATGCCAGAAAACCAGCGACGCAACTCACTTTGCAAACCTATTTTTCAAATAAGTTGTCAGACTTCACAGCTTACCAAGAAGTATAGTTTCAGATCGAGACACCAAGTTCGTAGGACATTTCTGGATGACTTTATGGAAGAAGTTGGGGACAAATCTATCTTTTAGCTCAGTTTATCATCCTCAGACGGATGGACAAACAAAAGTTGTAAACAGGATCTTGGGAGATTTGCTAAGGAGCCTAGTGACTGAACACCATAGTCAATGGGATCACATTCTGCCACAGGCGGAATTTGTCTACAACGATTCACACAACAGAAGCACAGGGTGGAGTCCATTTCAAATTGTTTATGGAATGCAACCAAGAGGAGTTTCTGAATTGAAATATTCAGAACAAAATGAAACTAGAAGTGCTAGTGCAGAGGATTTTGTAGAAGCGATGAAGGAGCTTAATAACCAAGTCAAGGAGCAGTTGCAGAATTCAAATCAAGAGTACAAGCACAGAGAAGATCAACACAGGTGAGAACTTCAGTTTGAAGTTGGCGATCTGATTCTTGCACATCTAAGAAAGGAAAGGTTCCTAAGGGGAACATATAACAAACTGAAAATGAAGAAGATTGGACTATGCAAGGTCTTGAAGAAATTTGGGGCAAATGCATATGAGATTGAATTACCTGATGGGATCGGAATTTCACCGATATTCAACATCTCAGATTTGTACCCTTATAGAGCTGAAGAAGACAATGAACAAATAAAGGTTCAGTGGACTAAACAAATGTCTGTAGCTGAAAATCCACAGATGGAAAGTATACTTGACAAGAGAGTCAGCAAGAGGACCAGGAGAAAAGAGTATTTTGAATACTTGATCAAATGGAAGGGGCATCCAGTTGAAGATACAAGCTGGGAGAATGAAGCAGAAATTTAGAAACATGGACAGATCATGCAAGAGATCATGAATGGGAGTCCATGAAAATTTTCAAGCGAGGGAGTATGATGCAGGAGCATCGTCAGCAGTAAGCAAGCATGGAGGCGGAAGATAACTGAGATGAACACCATCACATTTTGGCACATGTCAAAAACGTTTTGAAATGTTTTCAAAATTTTTGATGTGAAGACATTAATGAAATAGTTAAGAAGGCGTACTTCCATATTGTAAACAGATCTTGAGCGATCCGCTCTCATCTCTAGACAGTAGAGGCATTTATGCTAATTAATGAAAGTAGGTAGATTTAAAAATTCTAGATTAGACAGTTTTAGGAGTTGGAGGGAAAACGACTATAGACACCCTCATTCTTAGTATCATTGTATCAATTAAGGGATTGTAGAGGATTAAGCACATTAGCATAGAGAAGAAGTAGAAAGTTGTAGAGAAGAGCCCATGTATAGAGGTTCTAAATTAATATATGAAGCTTTGATTCATACTCATGGTGTTATAATGATTTCTTTGTATACATGTTGAATGCTATGCTTATGGTTGTTTTACTCTTTCGGTTGTGCATTTTCTTTTATGCTATGTATGTATGATTTCATGTTAAGTATTTGAAGTCTGAGAGAGTAAGGGAATGAGTTTCAATTGTTTCTCTTCTTGAGTAAGAATTTCTGCAAGGAGTGCAGTGAAGTGTCTGCAAGGAGTGTGTTGACAGAATTTAGAGTTTACCTCTAAAAGCTCAAGAGGGATACCTATGTTCTCATTTCAACTGAAGTGCGAGACAATCATAGAAGTCGTGCAAGGTGTGTGCAGGCTAGGCGAGACCTTGGAACTTATGAACTAAGGCTGAGAGATCAAAGGACTGTTGTTGCAGAGAGATTTCCACAGAGTCAAGAGATTCAAATACTCAGAAGTATTTGAAGGATTGTCGCAAGGAGTGTATGCAGGAGTCTTCTTGAAGAATTGAGTTTGCGAAGAAAGCTCAGAAGGGTTAGGGCCTTGGAATTATTCAAGAGGAAGCATGAAGCACAAGTAGTTCTTAAAGAGGTTAAATCCCAGAGGAGGATCGCAAGTTTGCTTTGAGCCGGAGATTCGTTGGAGAGAAATCGGATGGTCAGAATTCTCTATGGAGAATCCCCAAAATAGAGAGGACTGTAGGATCCAAGAAAGTTGCAGGGTGGTTAAAGGCAAACAAGATTTCCACTCCAGGATCCATAATCAACGTATACCATTGATCGTGATCTATTGGAGCCGTTGGATCATTTCGGGAACTGGGTTTTTGGCATTCCCGTTGACAAGAGGCAGAACACTCCACATCAGAAGCACTGAAATCGCGAAACGCGAAGAAGTGTGGAGGAGAATTTCGGCATTTCGAGATCCGAGATATCGAGAAGACAAAAATTTTGGAGTCGTGAGTTTCAAACTCCCGATTCGTGAAATCCCAGGAGGGAAAAACCATTTCGGCATTTCGGAGATTTGGGAACCGAAAGGTATAAGAGATAGAGAGTTCAAGAACAAGCCTTATGAACTCCCGGTACGTGAAATCACGCTAATTGTTGGATCAAGGGGAAGAATCACAACCGATTGATTTCCTTGGAAGCAGAACATTTTTGTTTTGGTGTTTCGGGATTCGGCATATCGGGAATCCTTTTGACAGGGGGATGAGACATAGTACCAAGGAAATACCGAAGTCGCTAAGTGTGGCAGGACTTAGGGTGGACTTTCGGGATTTCGGTAATTCAAGTTTCGGGACTCTAGGATTCGAGAGGTAGAGTTGTGGGTCATTGCAACTCCCAAAATCACGAAAGGTGAAAAGCCAAAATCAGTGGCAAGGTGAGTCATGAAATTGGAATTTTGGGTTTCAGAAGTTGAAGGGGTAAGGCACCCAACAACAGGATTCACGAAATCATGAAATCCGGTATCCCGAAAAGAAGGGGAAAAAGTCTTGAAGTTTGTTGGGGTTTGATTATAGGAATTATGTTGGTGAATGACCATGCGGGCATAATTCAAGAGGGCCTGTGAATTACACTCAGAGAAAGTGAATAATTTCCCGAGGGGAATTAAGAGAGTCAGTCATACTCTAAGGGGTCGAATTGAAAGATCCTATGCGGACCTCGACCTGAGGGTTGGGGGTCAGTGCCAATGTTGAACCTCCAACCCCTCTATCAATGTCATAGACATGCACCTCCTACCCAGATAGTGAAACAAAGCTATTGTGTTTCACTAGGATATGACTTAATGATGAAATGGCTAGCTTTACCTGTTGCAATATATCTACAATAGGAGGATGTTGGGTAGGGGGGTTAGGCCTTCGCTTGGGGGGACGAGAACCTAACACGAGGTCGTTCTTGGCATGCTCTCAGTCCTGTGCAGAACCTAGACTCAACCCTAGAACTCTCCAATGTCAAAGTAGTTGATATTCTTACCCATAATAAACTGAACCCATAATTTTCTCATAAAATATAAGGGCACCTCCATTTTATTGTAGGGAGGTTTATCAAAAACCATATACCACCTATCCATCCAATTTTGACTAATATGGGGATAGATGCACCAGTCAATGGAGATGTGTTTCTTATTCAATGGTAGTTCTTGTCTAGCTCTAGGATCCCTAAAAATCGACAATATGTGTGGTTTTGAATTTCCAAGCTCTTTCACTTGGTTTTTATCCAAATTAGTGTTGTAGCACTCATACATTCTTTCCCTATAATCAGAAATAGAGGTCAATTTACCTTGGGTAGTTGCAATATAATTCACAATGATTTCCAAAGAAGTGCCCAAGGAGACTCTATTAGGCTCTCTAGTGTCCTTTAAATGTTCCTCAAAGGTTCTTAACATAGCCAACCTCTCTTCAATTTGAGTTTTTACATTGGGTGGTTGTGATGGGTTTGGGTTTTGATCTTCTTGGTTTTATTCTGAGTGGTTTACATTATCTCGAGGTTCCATTATATTATATATGCTACAATTTAAAATCCATGGGATCTAAATTAGGTTGGTTTTTTATTTAAAATACAAAATTACAATTCTTTTTTAATTTTGATTCTTGGAAGCAAAAAAATTAATTGGAAATGACTAAATTGAGTAAAAATATGAAAAATTAAACATACCTAGACAATATCCTCCCTCTCTATCTCATATCTAGATCCTCTCTAGCTCCTCAATTCACTCAATAAGAGTAGAAATGTGAACGTGGTTTCTTCACAATGACCACAAAATCATGCTCGCGACCTCTTTAAAAAAACTATCAGTAGGAACGTCTCTGCATTCCTAAGAACGTGCACATGTTCTTTCCACTAAACCTATGCGACATGCCTCATGGAGGTTAGGTTTCCTCCAAACCTAAGGCTTTAGGAATGCATGCACATTCCTAAGAACACACACGTGTTGTTTCGAGTGTGTGTTCCTACTACATGGCTTGCCACTTTTTCGACCATGAACTTCTTGCACTTATCCAGAAGTTTCATTATCTCATGCAAGCACTTGACGCAATGGAGACCATTCCTTCCTAAGGAGGGAGTAATGGTCCAGGTGGATATCGGTGGCCAACTACCTATTCCACTCGCTCAAAGACCAATTTCCATTTCGACCGTTTTTTTCTAGTTTTTTAGGTCCTAAAGTTCCAAGGCCATTTTGAGGCCCTAAATAACATTTTTTGGGCACGACATAGTCACACTGTAGGTTTTATCCAAATTGTGATGACAACATGAGCTATGATGCACCTAAAATGGCGATTGTATGCAAAAGTTATGACCCTGGGAAGTTGATGTACCAACTTAGCCCATCGGGGCCCACATGAATTTTGGTGCTTCATCTCCTAGGATTATTTTTTTGGATGTTCAGGGTTTTCTCATTTATGATTTATGTTAAAAAGGGCTTTGGAGCCTCATTGTAATCGACTTCTTATGAATGTGCATAGCCAACACATCTCTTCTCAGAGATAAGATACCACCATTCTAGCTAGCTTGTGTGCTTTTTCATTTTACAGTCTTTTTTTATTTCAAAAAGTCATTAATAGAATCCGATCTTTATTGTATTAATGTGTTCCTTTCCATATCTTTGTGTAATTCTTTGTTATATCTCTGTTATATCTTTGCCTTCATGTCATTCCTAAAATAATCTGGATCATATGTCCAATAACAATGTCAACAAGTACTTCAAAGTATGTATCAAACTCATTGAATTCTCCCTTTGTATATGAGGGTGGGGGTGGCGGGAGTTAATATGCACCCTCATATATACTTCGACATTTTAAATATTTTATACAAACTTATTTTGATTAATTAAATTTAACTATATGAGGGTGATGGTGGACGGAGTTAATATGTATTATTAACTCCCCCCATCCACACCCTCAATAATGGAGGGTGGCGGTGGGGGGAGTTAATATCCCTAAATAATGGTGGGTGTGTGGCGGTGGGCGGAGTTAATAATGCATATTAACCCCCCCTACCCACACTGTCATATACAAAGGAACACATACAACGAATTCGATATATACTTTGAAGTAGTTGTTTTCATTGTGGATGGACATATTGGTTTCTATTGTGGATGAATAGATGAGTTTTGCATTAATTACTCTCATACATGTAGCTTTTTGGGTTTCATAACTATATTGGATATTGCAACCCATTTTGAATGGACGTATTTATATTTTATGACACTTTAAGTAGTTTTTGGATTCGTAGCAATGAATTGAATTCATTTTGAATGAATGTGTTAATGCACTCAATGTTTTTTATTACAAGTTAAATTTAATTAATCAAAACAAGTTTGTATAAAATATTTAAATGTTGATATATCCATTAAATACTAACACATCCATTCAAAATGAGTTCCAATATTCAATACAACTATGAAACTCAGAAAGTTGTATACGTGAGTAATTAATACAAAACTCATTGTATTCATCCACAATGGAAACCAATATGTTCATTGACGATGTCAATAAGTACTTCAATGTATGTATCAAGCTAGTTCAATTCGTCCCTTTGTATATAAGGGTCAAGGTGGGAGGGGTTAATATGCACCCTCATATATATTTCAACAACTTAGATATTTTATACAAACTTATTTTGATTAATTAAATTTAACTATATGAGGGTGAGGGTGTGGGGAGTTAATATGCATAATAAATCCCCCCACCCTCTATAATCACAAATTAACTGCCCCCACACCCACCCTCTATAATGGATGGTGGGGGTGGGAAGAGTTAATAATTGCATGTTAACTCCCCGTAGCCCCACCCCCATATAGAAAGGCATGAATCCAACCAGTTTGATACATAGTTTGAAGTAGTTGTTGGTGTTGTGGATGAACATTTTTGTTTGCATTGTGGATGAATATATCATGCTTTTCATTAATTACTAGCATATATAGTTTTTTGGGTTTAGTAATTGTATTGGATGTTGGAACCGAATTTAAAGGAATGTGTTAGTATTTTATGGTATTTTAAGTAGTTTTTATATTGGTAACTATTAATTGAATTCATTTTGAATGAATGTGTTAATGTATTCAATGTTATTTATTGCAATTTAAATTTAATTAACTAAAATAAGTTTGTATAAAATATTTAAAATGTTGAAATATATATGAGTGTGGGGTGAGAGGAATTAAAACTCCTTCCACCCCACTTTCACATGTATTTTTCAACATTTTAAATATTTTATACAAACTTATTTTGATTAATTAAATTTAACTTGTAATAAATAACATTAAATACATTACCATATTCATTCAAAATGAAAATCCAAAAACTACTTAAAATATCATAAAATACTAACACATCCATTAAAAATGAATTCAATATCGAATACATTTATTACTACATTCATTCAAAATGAAAATCCAAAAACTACTTAAAATATCATAAAATACTAACACATCCATTAAAAATGAATTCAATATCTAATACATGTATTAAGAAATTCATTCAAAATGAAAATCCAAAAACTACTTAAAATATCATAAAATACTAACATGTGCATTAAAAATGGATTCAATATCCAATACATTTATTATGGCATTCATTCAAAATGAAAACCCAAAAACTACTTAAAATATCATAAAATATCATAGAATACTAAAACATCCATTAAAAATGAGTTCAATAAACAATACATTTATTAGGGCATTCATTCAAAATAAAATAAAAAAACTACTTAAAATATCATAAAATACTAACACATCCATTAAAACCTGGTTCAATATACCATACATTATTAAGCCATTCATTCAAAATAAAATTAAAAAATTACTTGAAATATCATAAAATACTAACATATCCATTTCAAAAGAGTTCAATATCCAATACATTTATTACAGCATTCATTCGAAATGAAAATCCAAAAACTATTTAAAATATCATAAAATACTAACACTTTCATTAAAAATGGGTTCAATATCTAATACATTTATTACGGCATTCATTCAAAATGAAATCCAAAAACTACTTAAAATATCATAAAATAATAACACATCCATTAAAAATGAATTCAATATCTAATACATTTATTATGACATCCATTCAAAATGAAAATCCAAAAACTACTTAAAATATCATAAAATACTAACCCTCCATTCAAAATAGGTTCAATATCCAATATACTTATTACCACATTCATTCAAAATCTACCCACTCACATTCATTCAAAATCTACCAACTTTTTATTTTGAGGAAACCAAAATCTACCCAAATGCCATACGACTTTATTTTGCGCTGTAAATGTCTGCCTGTGATCAATGTTCAGATCTGTATCGCATGCAATGTAATGGACCGCTAGACCTCACGGAATTCCAGTCCTATCAACGATATCGCCAGATAGGTTTCTCATCGCCTGTGAATTGCCATTGCCACATTCTTCTTCGTCTTCTTCGTCCCATCTAGTGCTTCCGTAATATACGCCATAAAGTATCAACTGGCATGCGCCCAGCAGAGATCCAAGTCCATTGGGTACCTGCACGCATCACAATTATTATTAACAATTATATATATACACACACCAAGTAATAAGCAATATTATTACTCACCACAAGATTAATGTCAAAGTGTATGCAGCCATAGACAGTCCAGATGAGGCCATTGGCAAAGCAACCCAAGGAAAGGTAGAATGGCATGTACTTCACACTTTTTGTTTTAATAACCCTTTTCTGCACACAGTAACAGAGAGCGTCAATGTCCGCTATTATTAGAAAAACATTACTCGAAAGAAAAAGGGAAAAGCAGTTACCATGATCGACAAAGGTGCTGCATACATGAAAACATTGAATACAATGCAAATAGTTCCAATGACTAAGCTCCGTCTCTTATGGGTTTGCTCTAAAGTCAATGATAAACTCGCCACTGCTGCAAAGAATACGAATATCATCGCCAGCAATCCCACGACTCTCATCTGTGTAAACAGGATGAAGAAGGTCGAGGTTAGACCTTGATATCTACAGTTCGACCTTTCATTTTTTTCAATTAATATATTTATAATCTATCTAAGAAAAATGCTTTATCTCCACGACTTACCTTCTCGTTTTTGTTTTTACAGAAAATGAGGAAGAAAATAGTATAAACTGCTTCAAAGAGCACACCCGCGCCGTTTACTGTAACCACAAGAAGGCTATTGGGATGAACAAAAGGCATGCCGTATAACACCCACAACCCACAGTTGAGCAGAGTCATGGGATAAGGAAAGCCAGAATACCCTCGAGTTGATTTCCATTTCCACACCTTGAAAAATGTGGGGCTGCATCATCATAACCAAAAAACTGATTTATGATACTTAAATATTAACAGAAATCCCAATAACCAGCTTGTACATTAATTTCAATAAATGTAAGACTCATAAGTATGAAATCTTACAGTGGAGAAAGGAAGAGAAAGACCGAAATAATATTCCCTGCAGATAAATAAATATTAAGGGATTGTCAGACATCAGTTTACGTAAACTCAAAAACCTATAAATAAAAGAAAATATTGGTATTGTTCAGCGAAAACGTACCTATGATTCCAACGACCAACCGAATAGTATCAGCAATCGCCATTCCTTTCTTTTGTAGAAGGAGAATCACATAAGGATCAAATTTGAAGAGAGAGTTAGTTTAAGATAAATTATTCTTCTACATTCATAAGTTAAAATAAATTATTCTTCTATATTTATAATTCAGAAGTTTTTTTTTCATATCAAAATAAAATTTATTTTATAATATTGTAAACAAATTACCAAATATTTTATAATTTATTTATTGTAAAAAAAATTAACATAACTTCTTGTTTATCAAATTAAATTCAAATTATTTGACAATTTTGAATTATATATATATATAACATGTGTTTCTTTTTACGAGGATATAAGTTCAAATCCAAAGGGATAAGGTATGTATACCTTCTTAGACTTTACCAATCAAATTACTCAACAGAAAAAATCTAGTTTCATTATTTCTAAATCAAGTTTAGATCTATAATCATCTTTATAAAACTAAAATAATTTAATTTGATTTCTAAATTAATTCAAATAACAATTAAAAAAAATCTCATAAACCTTCTCCCTTTCTTTCTCTATCATCAGGCTTTCCAAATATATATTACATTAAAATAAATTATTACTACTTCTTAGCCTGCAGAAGAAAATGTGTGTGGATGTGTAGAAGATGGGTACACCTGCAGCTAAATTATTAATACAGTAATTTCTCACAGTGCAGAAAAAGATGCTCGCTGATTTGTAGAAGATGTGTATACCTGCGGATTTGCAGAAGATGGGTACAGGCCCCTGCAGAAAGATTGGTAAATACTAGTTTACACCCTCTCCCTTTCTTTTCTCAGAGAAGAAGATGTGTCACGCCCAGGCATTAAAATAAATTCTTATAACAATAATATCTTACCTTGTAGAATAAGATGCGTGCGGATCTGCAGAAGATGAAGATGGAAACGTCCAACGGATCTGGGTAAATACAGATAGTAAATTCGAGCAAGCAGAGAAGACAGAAATAATAGATCCAAGCAACTTCAATTTTGATCCCGGCACAGAAGGA
>SNQJ01S0118073.1:10667-27708 GCA_010110895.2 Picea sitchensis
TATGTTTCCTCAATGACATATCAATTTCATGGTCTGAATCATTATATAAAAAACTTTATTGTGAAAATGGTGAGATGACCTGTAAATAACATACCTTAGAAAGCATCATCAAAAGAATTTATCCTCCCTTGAATTTTGGCCTTATTTTCTTCACCTTCCCTCTGAAATTAGGCTTAGATATCCTTTGGTTACCTCAGTCACCTATAGATATTCAATATTCTCAAGTGTGATGTAAAATGAGAGAGCCTTGACTCTTATTTATACTCTCCAAGTAGCTTCCTTAGAAGCATCTTCTAGGTCACTTTGCCCACTTTCCTTATTTTAGGTTTAACCCACTTCTAATTTCTCCATTAAATTTATTATTTAAATGATTTCTTTAAAAAAATGGCTTCTTTGTACCTGGGATATTTTTAGCGTGTAGGAAAATGTTAAAGGCTAAGATATCTTCCCAGTTAAATATATGTCTTGTTGTAACGACAGTGTGCGCTAATGGAAGCCAATCAATTTGGAAGTGTGTACTCTTCTCTTCTCTATATAATTGGCAGAGCATGGACACCAGTAGCCTATAAGGGGTTTTAATCCTATGGGTGGGGACCAATTTTTTTCCTTTTTTAAGAGTCACATCCTTATCCACCCACCAGTGTTTCATCTATTTTTCTGGTCATTTGCTTGCCTGGGTGAACCCTTTTAGGAAATTTTCGTGCAATGAGCAATTCAGAGTGGGAAGGTGATAAATGGAGATAATATCCTATGGTCTGAGAGAATATACTCAAAATCATTGTTTTCTCATGATAAGAATTGTGGAAGCGTCAAATTGTTTGAGGCACTACTGTGTTGCCTCATTGTATGGGAATAGTTTTGGCCTGGCAGCTACCCGATGAATTCTGCTTTTTAGGATATTCTGGTACACCTATAAGACTTCGTTGTCTTCAGGAAAATATTCAAATTTGAAAATCCTATAGATATATTCAACTTTGGTGTAGTGGTTCTCTCCAGTATGAGGAATCATATCAGTCACCAAATTTTTTATCAGTGGGGATGATGATTCATGGCTTGCAGAACCTTGGAAGTAAATCGAACTCCTAGGTATTTTGGGATTCTGGCTCGCCATGATGAATAACTAGATTAACCAATAGTAACATGTTAAAATTAATACAATATTATCGTACATATAACAGATTACCTGTAATAATGAAAAACTAGTTAAACGATAGAAAACAAAAGGTTATCGATAAGTAAGAAGTTGCAGTAACAGAGAAGGAAATCTCAGTGAGCAAGGGAGTCTAGACAAAAATCAAACTTCGCAAACTGAGTTTTGAAAACTTATGGTGCAATTTGTGTTCTGAAAGGGTGTTTTTATAAATCATAATTCACATCCAATTAGCATGGGTATTCCATAACTTAACTATGTATGAGGATCTTGCCAAATCTGATCTTAACCTTTCCCATTAATGCGCTTCATTTCCATAATTAAACATTATTAAGTAGATTAGGCACATTGATTAAAACATCAGGGGAAGTGCTAAAGCACATCCTCAAATAAGATCATTATTGGGGTCGAGCTTTCAAAGTATGAAAGATCGTGGTTTTTTCAAATTCCAAAGGGAAATTTATCGAAGGTATATTCCCTAACATGTGGGACAATGTGTGGGCACGATGCATCAACCAATGAATAGTAATAAAAACAGAGGTGGGACCCGTCGAGGTATTGGTTTCGGGGTAAATCATGATGAGTGCGGAAATAAAACCTGAGGGGAAGGTATCGATGGAATATTCGTTGCTTAGAAAGGCGCACTAAACTATGTGTTTTACATGATTTCGGGGTTTGGTTGTTAGGGTTTTGAAAGATATGGAAAGTTTGAGATCTGATGGCAATCGTATCGAAGAATATTCTTTTGGCTTAGGAGAATGTGCGAGACACGCATGAGAAGGGTAAAAAATCCATCATAGTTTTATTTTCAGAGTGTGATGAGATAATTTTTAAAAGGGGTCCCGACGAGGACAGTATCAAAGGTAATATTCCTTCGATACCTTAGAAACACTTTTATGTTATGCAAGAAATAAAGACAACTCATTTAAGAATGGAATAAAATGAGGTAGTCAACATTCCAATATTGGGATGTCACTTGGGTAAGTGGTCGTTTGACAGGTCAACACGAACTTTGGGGCTTTGCACAAGAAAGCAGAGTAAGAGCCAGAGCGATCGGAGCGCGAGGATCGGAGTTTGAAATAGCGCGTTAAAAATGGATTCCGATGAACACAATACTAAAATAGAGTTGGTTAGATCTGTGGTTGTCTTACAAAAGTAAGGATACCAGTCTTGCAGGGAAAAATATAGGCACAAAACGAAAAAGGAGAAAATATTTTTAGGGGCCCCATAAAATTTAGAAAGATGGGGGTGTTGTTGTGGGATTCCCCACAAAAGGTCCACTTTTACACCTTCATGATATACAATATGACCAAAATATTCCACTTCTTGAACCCCAAAGGCACACTTGGAAGGATTTTCATAAAGTTGTTTCTCTTCCAATAGTGGTTATACTCTGTCAACATGGTGTGCATGATCTTCCTAATCTTTGTTGTAGATTAGTATGTCATCAAAAAATACTAACAAAACTTTTATAAGGAAGGGCTTGAAAATATAATTCATCAAGCTTTGAAATGTTCAAGGTGCATTAATAAGTCCAAATGGCATAACCAAAAACTAATAACGATATTCATGTGTTCTAAAAACTATTTTGGGAATGTCTTCCGGCCTCATTCTGATTTGACGATATCTCGAACGAAGATCTAACTTAGTAAATAAATTTTCTCCATGCAATTCATCTAATAATTCATCAATAAGAGTAATAGGAATTTTATCTTTGATGGTAATTTTGTTGAGTTGTCTATAATCTGCACACATACACCATGAACCATCCTTTTTTGTAACAATCGCCACTGGTGAAGAGAAAGAACTTTAGCTAAGTTGAATGATGTCAGCCTTTAACATTTCTTATATCATATGCTCAATCTCACTTTTCCATGCATATTGATACCTGTAAGGCCTAGTGTTAGGTGGTACACTTCCTGGTTGCAAATGAAGAGCATGGTCATGATCTTGAGCAGGTGGGAGACCCTTACACATTTCTCCAAATACCTTGGAATGATTGTTGATAACTGATTGGAGATATAATGGAGTATAAGATATATATGTTTGAACATCAAGTGAGCATGATTGTGCAATTACACAACATAGTCCATTTTTGAGTAATTTGGTCATGCTATTAGAGCTTATCACCTTAGAAATTTTCCCTTGGATACCTCTGAGGTCAATTTCCTTGCCAGCTGAGGAAAATCTCATGAAAATATATTGAAAATTAAGGGCTATTGTTCCCAATGATTGTAAAAATTGGACCCCTAATATAACATCAACAGTACCCATCTATATGGAAATGATGGGCCTACCCAAAAAATACTCCCTCGTGTTGAGCTTAATATTATGGCACTTCCCAAAACAATTTATGGTAACTCCATCTGCATTCATTACTTGGAACTCTAATGATGGATATATAAAGAAATTGAGATCTTTTGCTAATTTGTAATTGATGAAAGTATGGTTACTGTTGTAACATAGGTTGAAATTATAAATAAAAATTCAATTGTTTTATTTTGAATAGGTATTTTGAATCTTATATTAGATTACTTTCCTAAATTTCTCTTGACTAGTATAGATTTATCTTTGGATTAACTTTATTTATTATTTTCTCCTTTAGTTAGAATATGTTTTTATTTAGTTTCCTAGTTTTTGTAATATATAGTGAGTTTAAATTTGTTTGATTTTAGTTAATTCAAGATAAATTTGTATTTTTATTCATTTTTGTGTGTAATTTAGTTTTATTTAGGTTTAATTTTTATAATATATTTTTCTTTTCAAAATTGTATATAGTAATACTTATAAATAGTTAATGTTTTAAGTTTTATTTGTATATAAATTTAGTTAAATTTTGATTTTTGAAATATGTTTTATAACATTAAAAAAAAAACTAACAAATGTTGTTTTTCCGCAGGTAGAATCTAGTGCATAGATCAAATAAAGTGAAAATATCAATGGTGGATCTCAGCTCGACAATAAATGGTTGTCATCATCCCACGCATCCAGATCAATGAGCCTTATCCTTTTGTGGACCCTGGAGATTGTTTTTAAAATCCTAGGCTTGACGTCATGTTGGACCACTCTCATCCCAGATGGGAAAGATTTAACAATACTAAGCCTTAGATACAAACTAATGCTATGTCAACTGCCAGTATAACTCTGACAAGACCAACTAGTAGCTTCCACGTGGGTACATGGAACCCACTGTATATACAAGTCATCTTCCACCTTAGCGCCATCACACATCAATAGAAGGTTGACACTTAGCCATGGGACCTAGTGGATATGTCAGGATGGTGTCATGTCAGACCACCGGACCCCAAGAGTTCACTGCATCCAAAGAACATTTCATATGACTCTGATCTGGTGCTACTTTAGCCTCCCAGGTGACATGCCAACTCATATCTAGTGAACGAGTTCCACGTTTACACTCGAAAACAACCAATGACATAGGTCAACACCTCGAAAATGGGTGACACGCGTCAAGTACTTTTTCCCACCTCATTTCTATCCTGGAAAAGTCTGGGGTAGCCACATTTCTAGATAATGTCACCATGATGTTTTTTGGTTGAAATCATTAAGCTCCAAAACACATTATATTAATGCTTGTCAGTCATTCATGAAGGAGTATAGATCAATGAATAAGATCATATCTAGTACATATCAAATCAATGGTCAAGATATTTTTCAGATCTTGAACATTGGGAAAAACTGAAAGGTTAAGACCGAACTCTTTCGATCATCCAGATACCAAAATAATTCATCCAACATATGCAACCAACTAGGAAGTTCCACACCCACCAAATGCTTGACTATCGGATCACCGAGCTCCTAGACCGCAGTTGCACCACATATCAATTTGATCTGGTACCATGGCATACCGGGTTATTGACCGCTGAATCATCGGGCTATCAGAAATTTTCTAAATTTCTTCTCATGATCTCTTCGAGTTTGGTAGATATCTAAACTCTTACACATCGAGAGCCACATCATCTAGCCAGTGAATGATTGCCACCTGGAAATATGGAATTTTCCAAACATGCACCAAATTAAGAGGACATGTAGCATGTATTTCTGCCACATCAATGACAACATGGACTAATGAGTGGGAGCCATGTATTCATAGTGACATCATCATGCCACATCAAGTAGGGTCACTAAACACTAGTTTTGATTATTGAAGTTGTATTTTTTTTAAGGAAAGGTTGATCTAGTAAGTTTTGGGTCCCATAGTCTAAAAGGTTACACTTTGCACGAGGTTTTGTATCCTATCATTTTATTTCAAAACATTTGGAAAGGATTATTCTATATAAATCCAAGAATGCCCAATTCCACGATAAATGTGGGATTAATCAATCAGTGTGATAATTTTTAAAGAAATATCTACACTCTCAATGGCATATGGACATTGATCTAATGGTTGTTGTGTATCAATGATCTTGAGTCCAATTTGGGCATCTGATCAAAAAAATGAAGAGGTTTTAGCAATTGAAGCGATCCATGGATTATTGGATCGAATCAATCCATGTTTAGAATTGGAAGAATCGAATAACAATTTATGTTACTATTTCTCTGTATAAAAATTGATTCAAAGAGATTGTAAAAGGACTTTAGGCAACAAACATATTGAATATTTTCAATAAAATTTTCATTTATAGAAAGAAAGAGATTCCTAGTTTTTGTTTCTTAAGTTCATGTATTTCATGTTTTAAGTTTCTTTTGTTTCCATAAACTATTTTCTTCATCTCAATTTGTCTTTGTTATAAGTGATGCAATTTGGTACAACATACACTACAGTAAGTTTCAAAACCACTATTGGGGTACAATATTTCATCTGTTTTATTCTGAGTAAAGTAAGACCTGCACTTTGATAATTTGTTTAGAATTTCTCAGAAGTTTCATAACACAGGAAAATTCTTCAAGGTATTTATTCTATTGGACAAAGAGAAATATTTATCTTTATTGGATACATTGCTTTTTGTTTCAATTTTGTTTATCTCATTATGCCTTTCATACTATTGAATTTTGGAAGAAACTTAATTAATGAGATCAAGCCTCTTTATTTATGATAATTATTTATTGAAATATCAGATTCAATACTAGGGCATAAAGTCTTATAATCAATCCTGGGAGTGCCACCATTCCTGGGGGTACTCATTGTTTAGGAGATCCCCAACCCTATAGTAGTGCCAATATAGGGGGACCACAAGGTCCATCTAGGATAGCAAAGACTTCACCTCCCTCCCAGTATTCATTTGAACAGTTTCCTTTCCTTGCAATGTTAGATCTACCAGATATGTCACGGTCAACAAATGACCCAATTCCCCATGACCCTTCATGGTTGGCCATGCCTTCCAAGCTACCTTTAGATATTCCAAAATGCAATTTCCCCATTCTTTTTATCGAACAGGAAAATGACTTAGTATCCTATACGACTCTCATAGGATATAATCAGTAGGAAAAAGGGACTCACATGGATTTCTTTAGCATCACTTGGCTGGAAGATATTATATTAAAGTGACATAAAATAAAATTAGTAACTACTAAAGCATTAAAAATGTATTTTTCATGTTTAAGTAACAATTAAAGGAGAACAAAGGTAAGGGTTTGATTTGGTAAAAAAGGGAAAGATCTAGGAGGCTCGAAGGAAGAATAAAAGGAGGGGTAGCCTATCACTTTAGGATTGTGATTTGATTGATCTCTTGTATGGTTCTCTTGGAGTTGTTGTTTCATTAGGGTTTAGAAAACCCTTTCATTTTTGTTCTTTCTTTGGTGGTGAAATACCCACCCTAGTTGGACAAGGAGAGGGAATACATCTAGGGTTCTCAATTTATTTGCAGATTGTGATTGTCTTCAGCACTAGAGGAGGATAAATTATCTTGGAATAACCATAGAAGGGTCAATATCTCATTTGGTATAAATGTGGTATTAAAAAAGAGGAAATTGTGACACTTAGAAGAGACATATAGGGGGCCTATCCACTTCAAAAATTTGTGACCTTTCTAGAGCATCCCACGAGGTATCAAGGAAGTCGTGAGTCCATATTAGGAGGATGTCCCTCACTTGTTTGTAGACTGGGTGTTTAAAGGAAATGGAGGATTGATTAAAGGTGCTAATAGGCCACTTGATTGCAACTGGGGTCTGTAGGAAGTAGCCACAAACCAAGCCATGGGTCTGTTAGGGATCTGAGCTCCCGCTTGGGAAAATTGTAGAGATAGAGGAGAGGTCATAGGGCTTGTAGCAGAGCCATGGGGTTATATAAGTGACTGCAATAGTTGGAGGTTCGAGGGAGGCTTGGAGAGATCATGGTATATTGGTAGTATTGTCGGGAATCATCACCAGGTTCTTGAGTTGTTCTTGTTTAGATAATTTTGCAGCTTCCTTGTAGTCAATAGTTCTATTTATTAGGAGTATTTTGCAGCTATTCTTACAACCATTAGAGATATTGTATTGATGTAATTTTTGGTTTCCATACCATAATAAGATGCCATAATTATATTCTCCATTTTATGCATAATGAATACATGATGTTTGACAATAATACTTAAATTCAAATTGTTTGTAAGAAGTTACCATCTTCATCAAGCAAAGTGTTTGAAAAATTTACACAAAGAAAATACAAATTATTTGGACTGTATCTTAATCCATCCAACATAGCCTAGTGAGGACATTACAGTGGTATTAGAGCTGGTGATTTTTCCAGTCTGTAATCATATTGATCACTAAGAGGAGGGGGTGTGGAGGACAACCTCTTTTAGAGACATCAGAAGGAGAAGAGGTAAAAGGAAGTATGGGAGACCACCGAGAGGAAGTTATGCTCCAAATATTAAATAACCCTTTCAAGGGACATAATGAAGCTTCCCAGAGACATGTAGAGACCAATAAACTATAGCAGAAGATCCTTGAGGTGCTCACATAACTGGTGGGCCAGCGAGGGAATCCATTTGGTACAGGACAAGGTGGACCCAGTGGATCCCATGGGGGTGACAGGATACATGCAAAGGGTATAAATAACCATATCCCAACTCAAAGTGGGAGACTAAGGATCACTAGGCCCCTATTACCACAATTCCTGGCAGGGAAGCCTATAGGAACACAAGCACAGTCAGATCATGAGATTGATGTTAACTCCTCATACAGGGAGTATGAGGCATTAGATGAAGACACATGGGAGAAATTTTCCTATCCATACTTCTACATCCTCAAGCAGAGGAACAAACCTAGGGTATGAAACAGAGCAGTGAAGAACCAACAAAACTTTGATCTCATGAGCAAGGTGGGTAGGTTGAATATCCCATATTTTGACGGCTCTGCCAAGAGCACAACCAGAGAATGGGTGTATAATTTGGACACTTACCTCCAACTTAACCCAATGATCGATGTAGAATAATTTAATTATGCCACCCTTCACTTGGAAGGAGAAGCTCATGAGTGGTGGTACCATGGACTGGTGATATTAGGGAACACCAACATCACCTCATATGTAGACTTCACTCAGATTTTGATGGACAGGCTCGAAAAGAAGGATCCCAATATACACTTTAGGGAGTTGTCTTAGTTGAGATAGATAGGTAAATTAGATGTGTACATAACATATTTTTATAGGATGGCAGTCATAGTGACAAACATTTCTCAACAAGAGTTGGTGATGCTATTCACGGAGGGTCTGGTTGAGCCCCTGAGAGGGTGGGTGAAGGCCTTTAGGCCAATCACATTACATGATGCCATCATGAGAACCCAATACATGAAGGAAATAGTTTCCAATAAGGTACCAACAAAACCCTTCATTCCTCAAGGGGGTAAGGAGACAAAGTTTCCCCATAAGCCATGGATAGGGAAAGGCGGGATGGATTATGAGATTTGGAGAAAGATAAGGAGGAATAAAATTTGTTTTAGATGCAAAGAACCATGGGAGTTGGGTCACCGATGCATGGGGAAGGGTAAAGTGCATTACATATAGGTACTTTCGGATGAGAAGGATGATGGTGAGGATGAGATAGTTCATGAAAAGGGTAGTGAGCAGAGAAGTGGTGATGCAGAGCCATCAAACCCTGAGGTTAAAACGTAGGCACAGGTGCAGGAAGGTGTCAAGAAGGTGACCATTTCCACACTATCGGGAGTTCCCAAATATTACACCTTCAGGGTTAGAGTAATTTTTTAGGGGCAGAGAGTTATAGCACTAATTAATAGTGGGGACACCCACAATTTCATTGATGAAACACTTGTCACTCAGACACACATCCCTTTGGAGGATTTTGAGTGTTTTGATGTGGTAGTTGCAGATGGGTACAACATGACATGTACTCAGAGACATTGGGAAACTATACATTGATCATTGACTTTTATGTGTTATACTTGGCTAACACTCATATGGTATTAGGTATCTAGTGGCTATAATCACTAGGATACATCCTCATGAACTATCATAAGATGAGGATGGAGTTCAAGGACAAATAATGTTAGCAATTTATACTAAGAGATATGTTGACAAGAGTCCCTAAGATCATGTCAAACAAACACATGGAGGTTATTTTAAGACACAGGGACATGGATTTCCCAACAAAGTTCTTAATCACCACGGATAAGTCATCACAATATCACTAGCACTACCTTGTGGACATCCAGACATTACTTGGGAAGCATGAAAGAGTGTTTCGACCATTACCAACAGGGAGAACACCTAAGAGGGGATTTCATCATGTCATTGAGTTAGAAGAGGGAGAAATCTTGTGATCACCACACCATATAGAGAGCTGAAAAATTTCAAGGATGAGATAGATAAGGCCATAAAGGAGTTGTTGGAGATAGGGCACATTAGGCCTAGCTCTAGTCCCTTCGCTTCTCATTGGTACTGGTGAAGAAGAAGGATGGAACAATGAGGATTTGCATTGGCTATAGGGCACTAAACAATAATACCACCAATAAACGATATTGAATACCCATGATTAATGAATTGATAGATTATTTTCATGGGGCAGTGTACTTCTCGAAGATTGAACTTTGATTGGGGTACCATCAGATTCAGTTCAAAGAGGAGGACATCCAAAAAACAACATTGAGATGTCATTATGGGCACTATGAGTTTTTTCATGCCCTTCGGGTTGATCAATGCACAAACTACCTTCCAGCCATGTATGAACATTATCCTCAATAAGTAGTTGAGGAATTTATCACTGGTGTTCTTTGATGATATTCTAATCTACAGCAGGATGTGGGAGGATCATCTGATACATATTGATGAGATTCTTAGCATCATGGGGGAGTAGTCACTATTTTCCAAGGATGTAAAGTCTGAGTTCAGGTTGATAGAGATTATTTATATGGGACATGTGATTAGAGTTAAGAGAGTGCAGGTACATTAGGAGAAGATATAGATGATATTAGATTGTCCCACACCTAGGTCACTCTTAGAGTTGAGGGGTTTCTTTGGGATATGCATTTATTACAGGTGCTTTTTGAAAGGATTTTCACAACTTGGTGTTCCATTGAAGGATATCACCAAGAAAGGATAACTCATATGGTTAGAGGAGGAACGGTAATCATTTGAAAGAATGAGGAAGGTAATGACCACTTTCCTAGTGCTAACACTTCTAGACTTCTCTCAACCATTTGAGTTGGAATGTGATGCATCCAAAAATGGGATAGGAGCGGTGTTGATGCAGAATCTACATCCCATAGATTTTGAGAGAAGGAAGTTGAGGGATCCAAAAAGGATCTACTCCATCTATTATAAGGAGATGTTGTCCATCATATATGCATTGGCCAAATTTAGACAATACCTAGTGGAAGGATGCTTTGTGGTGAGGACCGACCACAATATCCTGAGGTATTTCTTGGAGTAGAGAGACTTGAGTGAAAGGAAGAAGAAATGGGTGAGTAAGTAGAAGGAATACTACTTTGATATCGAGTATGTAATGGGAAAGAAGAATGTAGTTGTGGACACCCTTTCCAGGAGACCTGCAACCTTCTCCATGACAAAGATTTTAGCATATTGGAATTCGATTCTCTTGGTGGAGTATTCCAAGAATACATTCACTTGTGAGCGGATGGAGGGTATTATTCAGGATGAAAGGTACAGGATAGTGGATGGCATCATCTACTACAAGGAGAGGATCTATCTTGTACCCGAGTCCACACTAAAGGATAAGATTCTGAGAGTATTTCATGATGCACCACTGGCAAGGCACCCAGGATATATGAAGAGCTATAGGAAGATGATGGAGAGATTCTCTTGGAAATGTCTCAAGGATGACATGCTTTGATACGTTAGAGAATGCACGAATTTTCATCAAAATAAGTCGGAGCTTACACATCCTGCAGGGTTGCTTCATCCATTTCTGATTCTCGAGCAGAAATGGGAAAGCATTTCCATGGATTTCATTATAGGGTTGTCAAAGGTATGGGGCATGGAGTGTGTCTATGTGGTGATGGATAGGTTGACCAAATATGCACATTTCTTCCCCATTCCTTCAGAGTATAGCGTATCTAATGTGGAAGATACATTCTTCAGGGAGGTGTTAAGGCTTCATGGTCTTCCGAGATACATATTCAGTGACCGTGACAATAGGATTCTCAATGTATTTTGGTAGGATTTGTTCAGGTTATCAAGGACAAAATTAAAACCTAGTACCAACTATCATCCCCAGACCGATGGAAAAAATGAGATTATGAACAAGTGGATTGAGGGATACTTATGAAACTATGTGTCAAGATATTAGAGGGAACTGATGAAGCAGTTTCACCTTGAGGAGTATTGATATAATACCACTTATCACATGTACATAGGGATGATTCCTTTTAGGGAATTTTATAGCTATGATTCCCCATAATTTGTAGATTTGGTGATTGGAGAGACAAGGGTCTCCAAGGACAAATATTGTCGCAGGAGAGTCAAGAAATATTGATAATCCTGAAGGAAAACTTGCAGGTCACTCATAATCAACAGAAAATGTATACATAAAGGCATTGGGAGGAGAGTAACTGTGAGGTTGGGGATTTGGACTTTCTTAGGTTGTATCCCTATAGACAGTATTCGCTAAAGAAGAGTGAATAAGAAAAATTGAAGCCTTGCTTCTATGGACCATATAGGGTGATCAAAAGAGTTGGAGAGGTAGCATATGAGATGGAGTTTCCTCAGGGTAGTAGGATCCACAACGTCTTCCACATGTCTTGCCTCAAGAGGGAACTGGGACAATGGGTCACCCCTTCGGTAGATATTCCTCCACTCAATGAGGAAGGGCAGTTGATTTTGAACCCAAAGAGGATTATTGATATTAGAGAGAGGAGGCCAAGGAGAAGAATCATTCAAGAGTACATGGTCATGTGGCGAGGGTTTCCTGCTGAGGATTCCACTTGGAAGAGAGAGAATATTCTAAATAGATGGGTCAAATGTCCATTAAGTCACATATGTCAACTTCTAGTACTAGTTCTCAAACTATTGTAGTTCCTTCTCATACCTACGAGATGAATTCAATGTAGTCCACATAACCAAAAAATCCTTAACAACTTGGAGGCAAGAAGAAAAGGAACAAAAAGAAAAATTCCAATACTGAGAAAGGGACTGCCTCCATCCAAAACACCCAGGAGGGGGGCAATAAAGAGAAGCAAAAAATTTGGTTTCGCTACATGATTTGTGGGGAGGATCATCCCACTCATCAGTGTCCTCAAAAAGATGATATCCATTGATTTTTGGCACATCAATGGGCCCCCTAACAACATGTTGTTTTAACCCATTATCNCCCCCCCCTCAACCTCAAAACATCATTTCCACAAATACTTCCCCTCCTCAAGGGGGCATGGAAGGTTCCCCTCATCATGAGGTGTCTTCCTTGAATGATTTTATTTTCATGTGTGACCAAACATTTAATTTGCAGACTCAAGCCAAACAATATGACATTTCCAAGCCTTTCCATGATGTGCTAAAAGAAACATCTTCTTCCCATCCTAGTGGCCCTCTTCATATTGAGAAGCCATATTTTGACACACTGCTTTACCCCCCAAAGAGATTTCTTCATCAAATGATGGATAATAGAAACACATGGGCTGCGCACAACTATAGTATTGTGGAAGACCTAGGTCGAACACCATATGCCATGTTTGCACTTGAAGTCCTCCAAATTTGCCCTACACAACGAAAATACTTTTTGTCAGCCATAGGGGGATTGATCCCTCTAATTTGATCTTAATTACCTTCAATTGTTCTCAGGTTACTCATAGGATCTCCCATTATATTGATTTACATATCATAGTGCGATTGTTGGGGAAAAACATCTATTGGACAGTGGTGGACGACGGAGCCTCGAATTGCATAATGTTTATTTATTTTTGGAAGGACATTGGCTCCCCTAAGCTTGACACATCTATCAAACTATTTAAATAGTTCAATGGACACATGTTCCAACCTCATGGAATAATCACTGCCTTACCCATTGAGTTAGGTGGAAATGTTTTATTTGTTTCCATAGAGGTCTTTGACACACCTCTTGAGTACAATATGTTACTCGGATGTACTTGGTTCTACAAAATGACTGCATTTTTCTCATCGGTATTTAGGTTCCTACACTTCCCTCACCAAGGGAAAATTGTTACGATCGATAAAATTGCGTTATGCACCCTGGACCTTGGATCGAATGAAATTTATAATGTACCCTTTTTCAGTGATACCACATAGTCTTATATGCACATCGGTGTGGGTATCTTCAAAGATCCTTCACTGATGGGAATTTTTCACCTTACATCACCCTATCCCACTACAAACATCACTTCTATAAACATGATTTTGTCAGTTACCATTGGATCCCTCGGGTCTTTTGATCCTTGGGTGGTACCTTGTCCTAATGAGGTCGATTCATATGGAGCATCCATGTCTCTCATGGAATTTGAGATTGTCAATCCATCGATATCATTAGTGTCAATTTATACTCATCAACACCTCCATCCTCATGTGGAGTGTAATCCACCTACTCCACACATACGGGTTATTGACTCTCCAAGTTCCCATAATTTCCTAGATATTGAGTTGTCTTCAGAAGATTTCATCCTAGAATTCATGTCTTACATAGATAATCCCATGGATGAGGTAATGCATCGATCATTTTTTCCTTCTTTGGAACTAATGAGAGTTATCATGACAAGTCTCAATCAAGGACTGGGGGAATTAGTTTGGGCATCTAGTGAAATCCCTAGTCTTGACCCTTTTCTTCCTCGATTACCTTTTTCAAAACTTTCCATTGAATTCTCTACTTCTCCTTGCTGGCACAGGGGAAGACCTAGGGCTCAAATATAACAGTGCACCAACAAGCCCTAACTACTGACCCTTTCGACAACACCTACGAAGAAGATGTAGTCTCACCCGAAGTAGCAATAGGGGGTTGCAGGACACAAATGTCTACAACCATAGGAAATGCAAGTGGAATCAAGGCAATCAGATTATTCTTCCGAAACATAAACCTACTTCGCACAGTTATATATTAGATCTAACATACTAATGCATAATCAGAGTAACAGAGTAAAGATCACAACATCAACCATACACAACAATAGGATATACGTGGTTCACCCTCTCCCTAGGGCTACGTCCACAGAACTATGCTTTATAATATATTAGGTGAAATCTTATAGTTCTATCTGCACTCTTAGCTTGCAGATATCTCTCTTTCTCTCTTTTCTCTATCTCCCTTCCCTACGCACCCAACGGCAGGATTTATCTTTTCACCCAGCTGAAGATCTTAGAAAACAGACTTCTCTCTCCACACAATACTTCTCTCTCAGTAATAACAACAATCACTCATTATCCCATATCCGCATCCATATCAGGTCCTCTTGACCTTTATTTATACATTACAATAGCTCACCAACAGCCTTAGGCTGAAGCCTAGGTGTCTAAAACCCTAGATACCAAAACCCTAGGTGTCTAAAGGCCTAGGTCAACTTGACCTATGTTTTCAGGGCTTCACTAGCCTATTTTTTCTTCCTTCCCGCGAGGTTCTCCAAATCATCTACTGGTGGATTTTTCTGCTTGGTGAGTTAGTTGTCCATGATCCATCTTCCTTTTTTATCTATCTTCCTCGATCTCCTAGTCCAACGACTTGATTTCTCAGACTTCACTCCATACTTTCTGCTTCTTTCACTACTTCGACCTAATCTTAGTCAACCTTCTTTTCACATAGTTCATGTTTCTCCTTTTCTTTTGTAATATTCAGTTTATTCCAGAACCAAGGGACATAAGGCCCCCAACACTCACCTGTGACTCGTCCCAAGGCACTCTGATCTGAATCTTATGTTGTACCTCGACTTCAAACTGTGCAACGCAGTCTGTGCTTCCTGCTCTGTTCCTCCACCCTGTGTGCAGAATTTCTTTCTTGTGTTTGGTACCCAGTCTCAACTGCACCTGGTAACTAGACCCTTTTACCTTTGTTTTTACTGAGAGCTATGAGGCAGCTAGTTTTCATAGTACAATTTCAACCGACTCCCATTCACCAATCCTTCCTTCCACTCCCCATTCAAAGTCTTCAGTTGCGCAACTCCTCCTTTTGTAACATAGGCAACCTCATATGGCCCTAGCCAATGTGTTTTGAACTTCCCTGGATGCTTCATGAACTTTCTATCATATACCAATACTAGATATCCTTACTTAAATTCTTTCTCCTTGATATGCCTATCATGGTAGGCCTTTTCTCATTCCTTCTGAACTTTCTGGTGAAATCCTACAACAAATCGGTCTTCTTCTAGTTCGAGCAACTGCACGAGCCTCTCTTAAACAGTGTCAGTGTCATCAATATATGTAAAGGATGCAATTCTTAAGCTAGGAACTAAATATTCCATGGGTACAATTGCTTCTAGGCCATAAACCAACTTAAAGGGAGTCTACATTGTCAGTTTCTTACAAGTGGTTCTATAGGCCCATAATATTGTTGGTACTCTGAAATCCTAGTCATCTTTATTTACACTGCAAATTTTCATCAACATTGTCTCCAAGATCTTGTTGAAGGATTCCACCGTCCTGTTCACTTGTGGGTGGTAAGGAGTTATCTTCTAATGGTGAACTTCAAATTCCTGAGTCAAGGCTTCAATAGTCTTATTAATAAATTGTGTACCTTGATCACTCATGAGCATCTTTGGGCATCCAAACCTGGTTATGATATCATCGAATATGAAATGCGCAGATGTAGTTGCACTACAGTATTTAACTTCTCTTTCTTCTGCCCATCTTGTGACACCCTGTTTCCCCCAGTCTGTAAAAATAATTATGCTAGCCAAGAACTGTGGCAAACTCAAAGATGAGAATGTGTGATTTTGAATGGACCTTAGTAAAAGGTCCATGAATGTAAAGAATGTTATGAATATATATATATAACTGCTGAGAGGGGGATGTGCTGACAAAGAGACCATGATGGTTGAAGAAAGGTGGTGGAAGGCACCTGGAATGGTGGCGTTAACTTCCACCGAACCAAACCGTATTTGGTCTTCACTGGCCCGGAGAACCAAGAGCGGCTTGATGGCCCCGAAATGAATTACTCACTAGGATGGTAGGTGAAGAGGCTCCTCATGAGTTAATGAGGGATGGGGGTGAACCGCCCATCTGTGGAGGCCTCAGACCTGACCACCACAGGGGAATTCGTGCCACACGCAACCTCACCGGGAAAGAAAAGGCAGGTAAAAGGTGGGGGGGGGACACGAGGGAGAGATCATAGGAAAAGATTGGAAGAACTCTGAAACAAAATACAGAGTGAGTGATAGAAGAGAAGAAGGAGAGTAACCTTCATTCTCAGCCACTAAAGAACAGAGACAGAGAGTCTCAAGCATCGTGGTCTAGCTCGGGGTGGCTAGTGGTAAATCCATTCGGAGGCACTGAGCCTACGGTTGGGTGGAAATGAGCACCCCTCTCAGTAGTTGCATCACCTGGTG
>SNQJ01S0118074.1:8809-21213 GCA_010110895.2 Picea sitchensis
GATCATTATTATTAATTTCTCAAAAAGTGCTCAAAAACATGTCTTACAATGCTCAAACTGACAAACCGACTGCTCCAATGGCTTCCCAGCGTCCCAAAACCCCTGTCTGGGCTCTTTCGGCACCTCAATCGGTCAAAAAATGATAAAGATAGGCCTCCTGGAAGTCTCCTTCTCCAAGCTTGTTGTCTCTGGTTCTACAATTCGCACCCCTCCTTGAACGAACCTGGCTCACACACTCTTTTAAGCGCAAAAACCCAGCACTGGGCGCAACCGCGCCAATGATGCAAACCATAGGACGATTAAGGGCATGCCAGCCCTTAACCGCCTCGACACCTAGGCATATGAATGGTCATAGGACCGCGCGCTTGGCAAATAAGTAGTTAACAGTTACAACCGTTGGAACCCCCGCTCCAAGTCTCGGGTCGTGGGCATATGTAATGTCAAAACCGTGGGCTATCCAAACCCAACACCAAACAACTGTGCGCATTCAATGGTCGGTCTACAACACATATGGCCCGGTCATATGTAATACAAAACGACCACGGGCCGGGGCTTAGCCCCGGCCCGACCCCCCGCCCACATTACAAACTTGCGAATTCAAATATTTCAAAACGCATATAGTTAATAAGAACCACGTTGTGGCCCAATGGTTCGGGCGGTCTTGCGAAGGTGCTCGGAGGTGTGGGAGGTACGGGGGTCGAACCCCACGGCCTCCAATATATATTTTACATAAAATCAAAAGCCAATTAATGAGTGACACGTGGCGCCCTCGGGTTGGGCCACATGTCCTCATACTATTCGCTCATAAATGGACACATGTCAGATCTTGATTCGTCAAAATCAACCAACCATTGCTTGCCACATCACCTTGGTACGGTCGTACAGTCCTGCCACGTCAGACCATATGGACTGTACGGACAGGTAGAGTCAGCACCTAAAATTTTTGCCTGTTTGCCTTGGCGAACAGATCGCGATATCTTCTCCATACGGACTCTGTTTGAGAAAGTAAATATATCGTCGGAATCAGGAAGATGAGACGGACGCAATGGCATTGTTTTCGTCGCATTCCGAGCACTTTGAAAATTGAGCAAAATTTGATCCCCTGATCAAGTTGACACAATAAATCAATCAACAAAAGTTATGAAATTCACCTGTAACATTAAAAAAATGAAATATTGCAGTAATATCAGAAAAAAGATAATGAAATTTCAAAAATTTAGTTGTTGTAGTCATAAGTTGTTATTGTATTTAAAATTTACCTGTTGAGTCACAACAGGTGCCTTTCCACAGTCACCCGGGATAGATGTAGTGGGTGATTTTCGACAACGGTCACCCTGGATAGAAGTTGACACAATAAATCAATCAACAAAAGTTATGAAATTCACCTGTAACATTAAAAAAATGAAATATTGTAGTAATATCAGAAACAAAATACTGAAATTTCATAAATTTAGTTGTTGTAGTCATAAGTTGTTACTGTATTTAACATTTACCTGCTGAGGCACAGTGGGTGTCCTTCCATGGTAACCCTGGACAGATGTAGTCTGTGATATCTCATGGTCACCTTGGATAGATGTTGACACAATAAATTAATCAACAAGAGTTATGAAAGTAATTGTAACATTAAAAAAATGAAACATTGCAGTAATATCGAAAAATAAATAATGAAAAATGAAATATATGCAGTAAAAAATTGAAATATTGCAGCGATAAATTATAACAATTATTGATCAAAGGTTGAGTTGAATGGTATGTAAGATATTTACCCCCATAGCCGCACCCCCTCCATCTATTCGATTTAAGTTGTAATTGATCAACAACTCTTCACATGGAACTATTGTTTTTGTTGCACATACAAAAATATGATTTCCTTCGCATCCCTCAAATATGCAATTTGGTTTCTTAGTTGTTGCCACTGGTCATGTACTATTTATAAAGCTCGCAATGTTTCCAGTATCTTTTGGCCTTCCATCAATATACATAGTTTCCCATTTATTTTGATTGTTATCTACTAGTTGTATATAATTTGTGGAAACTCTGTATCTCCGCATACTTCACGTATATCAGACCAACATCAACTAGTGATTGTATTTGTATAATGGTCTAACATACTCCATCCATGTAAGGACGAAGGAGCAATGCGATACATCCTCCCACTAATGAAGAAATATGTGTCCACTTCAGGTAGCTCCTTAGGTGTCCATTGTTGCGCTAGATGTCTATACCTCAAGGGAGACTCAATGTCACATATGCTCTCAGCATCATAATTACATGACCCTCCATTGGTAATAAAAAATTGCATGTGTGTACGAAATATTTTCCTTACCTTTTCAGATCTAGTTGATCTAGAACCGGTATATCTAGTACAACACGTCTCACTTTCAACCTCTCTTAGTATATCTTGATCATCACTCGAGGAAGACAGATCTGATAGATACCTATTTGGTGGTACCTACACTCATTAAAACAAGAAGATAAGTTATCATGTGAATATAAGTTTGTGGTACCAAAATAGTTGCATATAGTTGCAATATAGTTGCATAAGTTGCATTGTTGCATATAGTTGCATAGTTGCATAAGTTGCATATAGTTGCATAGTTGCATATAGTTGCATAAGTTGCATAAAGTTGCATATAGTTGCATAAGTTGCATTGTTGCATAAAGTTCCATATAGTTGCATATAGTGGCATAGTTGCATATTTGCATATAGTTTCATATAGTTGCATAAGTTGCATATAGTTGCATAAGTTGCATAGTTACATAATTTGCATATAGTTGCATATAGTTGCATAGTTGCATAAGTTGCATTGTTGCATAAATTTGCATGTTGCATACAGTTTCATAAAGTTGCATAAGTTGCATTGTTGCATAAATTTGCATGTTGCATAAAGTTTCATAAAGTTGCATAAGTTCCATAAAGTTGCATGTTGCATAAAGTTGCATAAGTTCCATAAAGTTGCATGTTGCATAAAGTTGCATAAAGTTTCATAAGTTGCATGTTGCATAAAATTGCATAAGTTGCATTGTTTGTCATAAGCTCCTTGGTCATATGTTTATCTATGGTAGATTGTTTGGCCAACACATTTAGGTCCCTCCCTTACCAGTTATGACCTCTCTTGGGCCTTGTGCACTAGTTGGGTCTTTTTTAGTACAACACGTCTCACTTTCAACCTCTCTTAGTATATCTTGATCATCACTCGAGGAAGATAAATCTGACAAATAACTATTTGGTGGTATCTGTCAGATTTATCGTGCGAATATAAGTTTGTGGTACCAACACAGTTCTATATAGTTGCATATAGTTGCATATAGTTGAATATAGTTGCATAAGTTGCATTGTTGCATAAAGTTGCATATAGTTGCATATAGTTGCATATAGTTGCATAAGTTTCATATTTGCATATAGTTGCATATAGTTGCATAGTTGCATATAGTTGCACAGTTGCATATAGTTGCAGTATAGTTGCATATAGTTACATAAGTTGCATATAGTTTCATAAGTTGCATTGTTACATAAGGTTGCATATAGTTGCATAGTTGCATATAGTTGCATATAGTTGCATATTTGCATATAGTTGCATAAGTTGCATAAGTTGCATAAGTTGCATAAGTTGCATTGTTGTATAAAGTTGCATGTTGCATAAAGTTGCATAAGTTCCATAAAGTTGCATAAGTTGCATTGTTTTTCATAAGTTCCTTGGTCATATGTGTGTCTATGGTAGATTCTTTGGCCAACACATTTAGGTTCCTCCCTTACCAGTTATGACCTCTCTTGGGCCTTGTGCATTAGTTGGGGTCTTTTTTAGTTGAGGAGCCTCCTTTGGGTCCCCAAACTTACCTAATCCATTAGGGTGTACTCTTCAATGCATAAAATAAAACCAATTGTTGTGTAGTTGCATAAAGTTGCGTAAGTTTCATAAAGTTGCGTAGTTTCATGTTGATTTATAAAGTTGGATAGTGATCTGGTGGTGTGTAGGAAAAGGCCTAGCACCTTCAAAATGATCATTCTCCTCTAACTATCCAAATTTAAAGTTGTGTAAATTGCATAAAGTTGTGTAAGTTGCAAGTTGAGAAATCAAGGGATTCCATCAACACTCATTTAAATTTATTTTTAATCGCTTGCCAATACTTCTTTTAGTTTGTTGATATTGAGCTCGCACATGAGGTAGTTTATATCTATGAGGATTTAGGATCAATTTTTCAAGCCTAAATTTGATGTGTAAATATTTATGAAGGTATTGGATCCCTTAATGATTCATTAGTATTGTTAAAGAGTTGAAGAAATTTTAGCGGTTTTATCTATTTTTAGCGGATTTTGATATTTTTAGCGGTTTACTAAAAATAATCCTAGTTTTAGGGATTAGGGTTTTGGTATCTACGGAATACCTAAAAACATTGTATATATTGTATAGTGAATGGTGAAATTCGACATAATGAATATAAGAAAGTTTTTCTCGGTTGAGGGTTTCCGGTATAAATCTCTGTGTACTATGTGAATGAGCCATTGATTAAATTATGTTTTGCTTAAGAATCTATATGCATTTCTTTACTTCACAGGTTTAAAACTTACAGCAGGAAACTTAATGTTGCATAGAATAAGAGTTTAATTTTTTTTATGAGTAATGGAAAATTCACATTGTAGAATCTCTTTCAATATTTTTGTTGTCATCTCTATGGACCATTTTGTCAAGAAAACATCTAAGTCGTTGACTTGAAGGACTTGTTGATTTCCCAATCCATCATTTTTCCTCATGATAGATAAATCACTAAGTCAGGAGACCAAAAATCCTTTAAAAGTTAGTAATTGAACCTTCATCGTTGAAGTAAGAAAAGAAAGGTGTCAATTGTTTTGTATATTTGGATAATTTAGCCAAGAAAAGGAAACTTTCTAGGTTGAGAGGCCAGTGAGTCTCCAAACCTAGTGATTAAACGTTCTTGAGCCTTAAGGTATATTATTTACCCCCATAAAGAAAAATCACTTATTCAGTGAGGTTACTCATTGTCCAAACCAACCAATTGAGATTATTGACCCCTGCACTCAACAAATTTCCTCCCTGGGGTAAATCACTCACTTGTCCTTATTTGTCCTGATGACCTCTCTTGGGCCTTGTGCACTAGTTGGGGTCATTTCTAGGTTGAGGAGCCTCCCTTGGGTCCCCAAACTTCCCTAATCCATTAGGGTGCACTCTTCAATGCATAAAATAAAACCAATTGTAGTGTAGTTGCATAAAGTTGTGTAAGTTTCATAAAGTTGTGTAGTTGCATGTTGATTTATAAAGTTGGATAGTGATCTGGTGGTCTGTAGGAAGAGGCCTAGTACCTTCAAAATGATAATTCTCCTCCAACTATCCAACTTTAAAGTTGCGTAAATTGCATAAATTTGTGTAAGTTGCAAGTTGAGAAATCAAGGGATTCCACCAACACTCATTTAAATTTATTTTTAATCGCTTGCCAATACTTCTTTTAGTTTCTTGATATTGAGCTCACACATGAGGTAGTTTATATCCATGAGGATGTAGGATCAATTTTTCAAGCCTGAATTTGATGTGTAAATATTTATGAAGGTATTGGATCCCTTAATGACTCCTTAGTAATGTTGACGAGTTGAAGAAGTTTTGAAATCACCAAGCAACCATGCAGGAAACTCAATGTTGTATAGAATAAGAGTTTAATTTTTTTTATGAGTAATGGATAATTCACATTGTAGAATCTCCTTCAGTATTTTTGTTGTTATCTCTATGAACCATTTTATCAAGAAAACATCTAAGTCGTTGACTTGAAGTATTTGTTGATTTCCCAATCCATCATTTTTCCTCATGATAGATAAATCACTAAGTCAGTAGACCAAAATTCCTTTAAAAGTTAGTAATTGAACCTTCATCATTGAAGTAAGAAAAGAAAGGCATCAATGTTTTTGTATATTTGGATAATTTAGCCAAGAAAAGGAAACTTTCTAGGTTGGGAGGCCAGTGAGTCTCCAAACCTAGTGACTAAACCTTCTTGAGCCTTAAGGTATATGATTTACCCCCAAAAAGAAAAATCACTTATTCAGTGAGGTTACTCGTTGTCCAAACCAACCGATTGAGGTTATTGACCCTTGCACTCAACAAATTTCCTCCTTGGGGTAAATCACTCACTTTTCCTTATTTGTCCTTATGACCTCTCTTGGGCCGTGTGCACTAGTTGGGGTCTTCTCTAGGTTGAGGATCCTCCCTTGGGTCCCCAAACTTCCCTAATCCATTAGGGTGCACTTGTCATGACCAAGGGGTAAGTTAAAGTCAACATGGGTAGTCATAACTGCAACATTGACTAAAACAACCTAACTCGATAGAAAGTTAGATATAGTTCCTATTGATTCACATTGTATACCATCAAAGGCCTGTGAATTGGTCAAGGTGAAATGATAATGGGAGAACCAAAGTGTTGCTATATTGACCTAGATATATGAACTATCTCCATGATATAAGGACTCATTTGGAAAATGAGACATAGTTGAATGTTGCTAAGTCTTAGATAACTAGAACATCGAAGTTGGCATGTTATAAGGCCAATTGAATCTAAATAAGATTGAATGACATCGTTGAGCTTTTCAATGATAGAGACAAACACCTAATTACTTTAAGTTTAATTATAAATTATTCTTATTTTTGTTGCTAATATAAATATCTAAACATGGTTTTCAACATATGTGGTACATTGTGATGTCATTGGTATACATAGTGGTCATTTCTTAAAAATAAACCCACGACTTCATCGTCAAGAATCATTTGGAGTGTGCATGTGATTAGGGGATCACCGAATTTGGTAAATGGAGCATCGACTAGGGGATCACGTGTTTCTACCATATGATGTTGTAATTTGACATGGTATCTCTAGATGGTCTTGACAAGTTTTGAGAGGGGTGCATGATCTTCCATCAATTTCACTGCCTTTTTACAAAACTCTAAAACCAAATTGATAAAGGCCTCAATTTCATTGTGAATAGTGGTTGTTTAAGGCATAGGTTCTTCTAACTAACTCATACACACATCAAAACTACCTACCCTATTCTCAATGCCCAAAAGTGAAACATCCATATTTTCAACTATCAGCTTATTTTTTAACATTAGTAATGTCATTGTAAGGTATTTCACTTTTTGTTTCCAATTTCCTTCAATTGGATTAGCAATGTTATCACATATAAATTTGTTGGCTTTTAGCAGCTTAGGAGCAGAAATTTCATAGTGTTTAGTTGTCGAAAGTGTAGACTTTCGGTAGCTTAAATCTCAAGGTTTTATATGTTGTTAGCTGTCGAAAGTGCAAGTTTTTCAAATAGTGAATTGCATGTCACGCGCCTAACTGGATGTGGTACACCTATCATCACCAGTTAAAGACTCTCGAAATCAACTCCAGAGGACGGGTTGTTTTCTCTTGTTCTGTCATTAGGGTTTTATTTGATTGATTTGTTAACCCTAGTTCATGTCATATGCTACATGCCACTTCTCCTTGTCTCAGCATTCCTTTCTCCTCAGTGCAGTGTTCTGTCAGTTGCTAACTCAAGTTGGAGATGTGTTTTCACCCATACATCAAAGCATAAAGTTGGAAAACATACAGATGGTAGATTCCCTGGATTTGTGCACTTAATAGATATATGTGCCTGATTTAGTGGTCATTTTATCTCCAGCAATAGATCAGTTACGAGGAGTTTGGAAGGTTGAGGAAAAACAGTAGTTACCTATTAAAAATATTGTGCCAGGATTTCTACCAGCTTACGTTAACCTGAAATGCATTATTAGTTGTCGAATCTCCAGACTTTCGGCGCCTAAAATGGATCTGTTCAATGCGCACTAGCTGCCGAAACTGCAGACATTGGAAAAATTGTTGGATCTCGCCCAGATCATCATCAAACATTGTCAGTTCATTATTCAGGACTCCTAGTCTATTTTTGGGTCGAATCTTAGTTGTTTCATGCTGAAGGAATGGTTCATTTAGTACTGTAAAAGCTCTTTAATGAAAATCCATCACTAAACCCTAGTTTTTAGGGATTTACTTATACGTTACTAATTTTCCTTTCTAGTCCTGAACTGATTTATACGAAGTGGCTACTAGTGGATTTGTTTTGAATAGAGGTACTCACCATTCTTGGCGCCCTCGCATGTGCCCTTCGTGTTCCCTTTGTGTGCCCTTTGTGTGCCTTCGCAATGTATCTCCTGTGATTTTCTCCTCGCAGACTATCTCTCTCCCTCGTAGTGTATCTCCTCCCCGGCAGTGTATCACCTCACTCGCGGACTCTATCCCCTTGGTCGCATGCACAGTGATCTCCTTGGTCGCATGCAATGGGCTCGTGCCTATGCTTTGGATCTTCTCCTCCCTCGGAGACTGACTATCTCCCCTTGGTCATGTGCATAGCGATATCCTTGGTCACGTGCAATGGGTGGTCTCCTTCCTATGCTTTGGATCTCACAATAATGGTTTGAATCCCTTATGATATGATCGTGGTATTTTGAATTTACATTTTTTGGTATTAAAATTATTTTTTAAATTTTGGGTAGACTTAATTATTTTTTAATGTTTCAAGTTTACAAAATATTATGAAAAAAGATTTTAATTTATTATTCCAAGGTGTCTAGAAGCATCATAGATATTTAACTTTGTAATTATAATTAGAATAACACCATTACAATGAACTCATGAGCATTATTTCATTGAACACACTAACTCCCTAATGCATAATAATATGTAGCCACTGTGACCTAGAACACATTACACTCGATATCCCTTGTGACCCTTGACACAATCACCTCCTAACCCACGATAGCCTTGACATAATCAACTTGACACAATAACCTCTTACACACCTCAATCCCTAACCAATGTGACCCTCAAGATACTATTCACTTTAACTTGGAATACAATCACCTCCTAACACACTATGACTCCCAACTATTATGACCCTTGTCACACTATAATTGCTTACAAACTAACCCTCTAACACACTATAACCCCTAGTCATTGTTATCCCAAACAAAATGTGATTCTTAAAAAATTCACCCATTAACAAACCTTGATATTTAGTAATATGACCTTGGACACACTATACTCTCTGACCAATATTACCTTTACACAATCATTTCCTAATTCTTTTTTACATGTCACTATGCATGGGAAATACTCGAAGACTTCACCATCATATGTGGGTTGTAACCAGGTTAAATCATTTCACAAGGACATCGAATATTAACATATAACATATAATTGGCTCAAGGACTTGATTTCAAGATCTCTTGTTTTCAATTCACAATACTCAACCACTTGAGCTATCCCATCGAGTTTGGCATCTCATCATTCACTATGAAATTTGAACACATTAACCTCTTAACACAATGGGGCTCTTAACTATTATGAATTTGAACACATTATATCTTCAAGCCCATTCTCTTTCATACAATCAACTTTTGACCACTCTAACCCTAAACACATAGTAACCCCTAACCTTTATGACCCTAGACACAAACACCCCTTAATGCACTATGACCCCAAACATTCTAACCCACCCTCTTGACAATATTGACCACATTAACCATGTTTGACTACATCGACCATATTTGGTCATATTGATAATGTTTCATCGTGTTGGATTGTTGTTGACCATATTTTCCATGCTTGAATATATCAATTGCATTGGCTCACTAACTCTTAATCCTCTAAGTTATCAACCTCCTTATCCACTGACTTTAGTAACCCATTAGCGATATTTAACAATCATTGACCATATTTACCATGATTAACCCACAAATCCTTGGACCTCATAACTGACTAACCCAACAACTCTTAATCTATTAAGTAAGTAATGTTTTCACCTAGTGATCTACTAACATAATCAACCATTAATGCACTATGACCACAAACATGTTAACTTTTCCCTTTGACACTATGACCTCAAGTATGTTAATCCTTTAATATCATGTGACCCTTAACCCCATGACGATCAACACAATCGCCCCCTACTACTCTACGTTTCAAAAACACAATAACCATTATAGCACCTAACCTTTGTAACCCTATACACAATATACCTCTTCATCCTCATTACCAACTCTTTTGTAAAAAAAACTTATCGTGCACATGATGCACATCAACTAGAGAGTGGCATTTTTATCCTCGTCATTATGTTGGTCACCATTGGATCCATTAAGGATTCATTTATGGCGATTGACATAATGATAAAGATAAAATTGAAGGAAACAATGAATCTAATTATAATGGGGAAGATTTTGATGGAAAGGGTGATGATGGTAGCAATGAAGAAAAATAATCTACCTTGGTAAAAAAAAAAATATTCACAAATAATGTTTCCATGTAAAAGACTTCTTCCATATATTTTAACATTAGTTTCCATTATATGTTTATCTTATTGTAATTGTTATGTAAAAAACTTTGAACGCACATTATGCACATCACTCAGAATGTCAATATTATTTTTATCAATGAAATCATCCTAATCATCCTTCTACTAATGATGAAGATGATTCTAATGAGTATTTCCCAAAAAAAACATTGCAAATGATCATCAACACTATTTTATCTTCAACAACATGGCACCTTTAAGATGGTAAGTGCATGTATAATTTCTCTTTTTCCCCTCTTTTACTTTTGCATGTCACTGCAATAGGGTAATTGTTATTCGCTTGATTGTGTGGTAGTTGATTAGATTTATTTTTTTCTCTCTTCTCAACCTCTCTTGATTGTAATGCATCATTGTTTGATTTATTTTGTTAATATTTATTTAAAACTTAGTGCCATTATTCCAACACTTCACATTGAAGGGTGATGACTAAGACTAGGGGTAAATTTCAATTCAAGGCTAGGAATGACCAGGCCCACATCAAGTGAAGGAAGAAAATTAAAAAGGTACATTTTTGTGAGGGAAATCTCCTTACAAACTAGCAAATAGGGTTAGACTTTGCATGCAGATATGACCTAGAGAAAATTTACTTTCTCCCTTCATCCCCAGACTTAAATCCCATTTCTTTTTAGTAAATATAATGGCCATATCAATCTACCTCATTCGTGGCGTTCGATGTCGATCCCTTGTCGTACTTGATTACTTGTTCACAATTCTCCTTTCCAACACTGACCTGCATACAAGACAAGAAACAACTACACATGCATACTACTTATAGAATAACGGGTTAGAAATTCAAACATGTACTTAGCAAATTATGAATAACTCATGAATTGGGATGGGAAAATCACTTTCTTTATTACTTTGAATGGGTCAACTTACAAAAGTTGAGACCGTCCACCGCTCTGCGAACCTGATCCTGGGCTCCTCTTCAACTGTCCTCCAACTGCTTTTATCTGTATCTCCTTTGGCATAAGGAAAGGCTAAAGGGTTGGGACAATGGGAATACACAAATGGGCAGAGTTTCTTTGCTATATTTTTCCTCCTCCAAATGGGACCCCTACCCCTTCTTTTATAGGCTAGAAGGAGCTAGGTATTTGGACGAACCCTCGGTCATGCATGGCCGAGAGTTTCAGTTAACTCACCCATAGCTTTTGTGTTCCATCGGAAACTTTCCTTTTTTCATGCTTTTGTCGGTCCACGCAGGTTGTCTTAGGTCAACCAGCGTGTACACACGTGCAGTACCAGAGTAGGGCGCATGGGCCTTTATAAAAGAGGATTTTCAAAGAGTTGTTCAGCAGTGCTTTGGCAAAGAACGGATATGAGATGGCTTGATGCCAGGTAAGCATGTGTGGTGCAATTTAGGGTTATAAAATACATGTGTTGTCCCATTCCATGTCAACAACAACGCATCCATTCACTGGGAACACTAAAACCCGACAAATCGATGACTCCACTAAATTAGGGTTTATGGTTTACATGATGAATTGATGATGGAAGAAAGTGTGTGTGTGTGTGTGAGTCAAATTTGAGTCCAGAAACCCTCCCGTATCGTTAATTCATGTGAATATTCTATCCATGTAAAATTTCAATGCATATAGAAACAGTTTGAAAAAATTTCAACGTTGGCCCCATTCACAAGTCATTGTTGCCCATGTCTAGTCCTAGTACAATTTCCTTGTAAAATTTGTATAAAATATTTGGATATTGATAATTTTGAAGGTGTTAGGCCTCTTCCTACACACCACGGCTAGATCACCTCTCATTGACATTCTTTGTATTGATCCCTTTTAGTTTTGGGTTATTAGTATTTTCAATTGCATGCACCTTTCAATCTAGTCAAAGTTCAATTAATTTCTCTTGTTACTGTAGGGTTATAAAGCCTCATGATCCCAATGCCCATATGCCTCCAACCTTGTGATCTAATGATCGTTTAGTGAAAAATGTCATGAAGAGTGATGAATAAGACTAGGGGTAACTTTCAATTCAAGGCTAGGAATGACCAGGCCCACATCAAGTG